>JASCIV010000146.1:0-38551 GCA_030374735.1 Gracilaria caudata
GGGATCCAGTGGCGGGGCGAGGCCGCGTGCGCTCTTCGCCCAACACGTGGCACGCGTGCGGCGCGCGCGCGCGCGTGCCACTGCAACTTTGATCTGCGCGCGAGAGCGCGCGCAGAGCAGAGCGCCGTCAACAATGTGCGCCTCAAATCAGCGCCGCCAGCTGAGAACACTTGACGTGCATCTTCGCCGCGGTTCGCTCGTCGCCACCCTCAATTCACATGCGCGCTATCTAACCTTGTTGTCCTCACCGCCCACTACTTCCCCCTCCTCCCGCTCGCAAGTTTCATTCAAACTCAAAACTCTTCATCTCGCTCCACAACACAACTGCAGCTCTGTAAATCGCGCCGCGCGCCGCTTAAAAATGGCGCCGCGTCTCGTCCCCGCCGCCCGTCCACCTCCGTCTCGCCGCCCTTCTCACCCGCTCACCGCCGCCTCCGCACCGCCATGAGCTCGCCCGTCCCCGCGCTACTGCTGTTTCTTCTGCTCGCGCTCGCGCGCGCACAGGCACCGCGAGACAACGCCGCCCCACCGCCACAGGCGCAGCCGCAGGCGCTGCCGCCGCAGCCGCAGCTGCTCGCCGCGCAATCCGCGCCGCTACTAGCGCCTGTGCAGCCCGCCTCCGCCGTGGAGAACGCGCGCGTGTCCAATCCGTGCACCTCGTTCTTCCGTACCTTCAACGGCGTGTGTACCAACCCCGTGTTCAAGCTGTGGGGCTCCACGTCGCGCGCGCAATCGTCGCTGTTCTTCGGGCACAGTTCCACGCGTCCCACTGGAAAAGGGCTGCCGTCTGCGCGCCTGATTTCGAACACGGTGTGTAAACAGAGCGCGGATGTGTTCAATGAGCGCCGGCTGAATGAGCTGGTGGTGTTTTTTGGACAGTTTATCGACCACACTTTTGTGGCGAGTCCGGCGAGTGATGAGTTTATGAACATTGCCATTCCTAAAGATGATCCCATTTTCTCCAACTTCTCCGGCGGTCAGCTTGAGTTCCGTCGCAGTCGTCGCGCAAAAGTGGATGTTCTCAGCGTGTTTGGCTCGTCGCAGGCCACTGTGGCGTCGAAAATCCCGCAGCTCGTGCAACAGGACACGCAGCTTTTGTCGGATACGCCGGGCGTGTCGGTGCAGTCTGTCACAAACGCCACCAAGCAGCAAAGCAGCGCTGCGAAGGTGGCGCCCGTTTCGCTGCAACAACTCACGAGACAGGCGTTGCGTGAGAATTCTGCTGCCGCTCAAAATCCAGCTGCCGCTGTGCCGCCGACCGCGGCGAGTATGATCTCAAATGTCATGGATTTCTCGGCGTCGGCGACGAGGCAGTCGAGATCGAGGGTTGATGCGGAACGTCCTATCAATTCGTTGTCTTCTGCTTTGGATTTGGCATCGGTGTATGGGCCGGATGAAACGCGTGCCAATGCGTTGCGAACGTTCAAGAACGGCAAGCTGAAGGTTTCTAAAGGCAATTTGATGCCGTTGAATACGTTGGGACTTTCTAATGCGCCTACTGCAGACGCTTCTTACTTTCTTGCAGGTGATCATCGCGCAAATGAACATCCGGTGCTTACGGCTTTGCATACCATCTTTGTGAGGGAACATAACTCCATCTGCAACGAATTGAAGAGATACTTTGTGATTTCTGATGATAAGCTCATGTTTGAATTGGCTAGGATGATTAACATTGCACAGTTTCAAAAGATTGTGCTTGAAGAGTACTTCCCTGCTATGGTTGGTCGGCGACTTAAACCGTACACGGGTTTCAAGTTTTACAAGAACGTCGCGATTCTGGACGTGTTCAGCACTGCCGCTTTCCGCGTCGGACACACTATGGTTGGCAACAAGGTTAGCCGTGCCGCATGGGGTAATCGTCGTCTTCCACCGCTTCCGTTCAACAAGATGTTTTTCCGCACCGCCGCACAGTTCAAAAATTTTGAAACGTTCATTCGCGGCGCTGCAATCACAAGCGCACAGGAAGTGGACGTGTTTGTTCACGACGCGCTGAGAAATTTCTTGTTTACTGGTGTTCCGGAGGAAGGGGCTGCGTTCGATTTAATCGCGTTGAATCTGCAACGCGGAAGAGATCATGCCATTCCCTCGCTCAATGCGATTCGAGCACGACTGGGACTGCCGCGACATCGATCATTCTTCGATATCACCAAGAACGTGAACGTGGCTTCGGCGCTTTCCACTGCATACGGGGGTGATGTGAACAAGGTGGAGGCGTGGATTGGAATGGTGGCAGAAGATCATGTGGCGGGAAGTTCGTTGGGTGCCACTATGATTGCGGTTTGGACGAGACAATTTGAAAACCTGCGTGATGGGGATCGCTTCTACTACTTGAATGGTAGATTCCCCAGCTTCCTGCAGACGCTTCCCAGAGTACGACGTCTGCTGTGGTCGCGACGCAGCTGCCTGAAGGACATTATTGTGAGAAACAGCAACATCCGACGATGGGAGTTGGGTAGGAAGGTGTTCTTCAAGCGCTTCGGGTACTGGTAGGAGAAGATTTGGCAACGATGAAACGGCGCGTGATTGGTGCATTCAGTGTGCGCGCTTTGCGCACGTGACGGGCGGTGCGCTGCACGTGCCGTGTCACGCAGCGCTCACGTGAACGTGTTGCGCCTCTCTCGGCTCGGCTGCATCTCGCCGATCTGGTGGTGTTGAGGTTGTGAGCTGCTCGTGCAAGAGCATGGGCCACCACCGCGATAATGTTACGCTTTAAACCGTTGGCTGTGAGTGTGCTTTTTTTTTCGCCCGGGTGGGTCTCAGTGGATGTGCACAGGCTGTGATCAGGCCAAGCGATATTTGTGGTTACACGACTGGTTGCGTTACAGATAGAGAGGGCTGCAGCCTCCCGTATATGCCATCTCTCGAATTTGAGCATCTCCTCTGTTTTGGTTAGGGGGGCTTCTAAAAGGAGCCGATATGGTTTACTCACGTAACCCTTGGCCTTCAACTCGAGAGCTAGTGCTGTTGGAAATCTTCTCGACTCTCGTTTGTGTCACAACCTTTTAACTACAGCTTTGTTGCCTCGCAATCCTCCAAGTCACCTGCTTCTGGAGGCACAGCAAAAATCAAAGCCGTTCCTCACAAACATATCGACTCATCGTACATTATTAGTACCATCCGCTCTTTTCATCTACCGTAGTATAACTAGTACAACACCAAGACCATTCTGGCTCCCAACTCGCGTCATCTCCACCGATCCAACGAAACAGTGAAAGATTTCTCACAAATGCGTCACACATATGCAGATCTGAACCCACTTTCTTCTTCCTCCGGTTCTTCTCATCAACAACACATAAGAGGTCTTGGAGAAAACCCACCATCTGCTCATCGACTATTCTTTGTCGCAGGCTTTTGTCACAGGCCAGTATTTGTGACTGACTGACTACCGTTAGAAAATGCTTGACTATTGACTGGCCGACTAGCACACTTGAGAGGCAGTCACTCTTTGTGGTCAACACACATGAGAAAGTGTCTTTGCACTCTATTTTATTTGGCGACGTCTACTTGTGACCATTGCGCCGATTTAAACCAAAATGAGGTCCATGACGTTCATTTCGAATTTGGGAGACCTGCGTGAAGGGAAGAGACGCAGATCATAGCCACCTGAGCCAACCTCCTGTCTCAACCTGAAATAACTGAGTTGCGTCCTACGGCTGTCGCATTTTGCAATACGGTTCAGAAGGTGGCACTGCATTTTGGGAGAAGTTGAGACAGTTCCACTCCATATGTAGGATAAATGGTCTTGGCTGTACGCGTTTTGTTGAAGGGAAGATTGCGATGACTACAATCTGACTTATCGATATGACTGACTTTGTCCGAGATTGCCGTGACTAGTGACTACAAATTCCAAACATCCTCACAAACACGGGCCTGCTTTGTCATAATCGACTCATTTTATGTATTCACACCCTCTTCCGCTTTTGATGAACCCCTCCCTTCTTCGTTGTCGGTAGGATCGTCTGGTCAACATCTTCAATCAAGTTTCTTCGTTTTCATTTTTCTCCGCCTCTGCAGAGTCCGCTGGGCATATGAGGGGCTGTGAATCCTCTTTGAGTGAAAACGCGTTCGTTAAACTGTTTCTATTCGAAGAATCCGTTCTGTAATGTATCTATCACCTAGCCCAACGTATCTGTCGAACCCTGGCAGAGGATGAAGACTTACTAATCCCTCGTCAGTACTCAGAGATAGGAAATTGTCTGCAAACCACTTGGCCTAACAAGACTGGGGTGTGAAGCAGAAGCAACTGCCTTCCCTTGATGTTTTTCTCGCGGTAGATTTGGTTTCGTTTGATAAGTGTAGGAACTTTCTGAACAAACGACCGCTACAAGGGAATCGGAGTTTTCTTCTTTATTATGGTCTGTCGCCCCTTATTCCGAGGCGTCAGGAGAACGATTTAGAGATAGTTCTCTCTCCTGAGGACAGCCAAACACTCTGATGGCCGCTGCCTAATCTGTTCTATAAGAGTCGTATCTTCTCTCCCGCGCGGTTACGCGCGTCATCATTAGCTACATCAAACCATGTAGTGGACCCTCTATGTCATCAAATGACGTGGGCTCCTCACTTCTTCCTGAGATGTTGCGTCCGTGTCTGCTGACAACTACGAAGACAATTCATTCGGTGAAACCAAGGCGATTCCGAAAAGGTACAGGTAAGTTTCAACAACCTACTCCTGGATCGTATCAGTGTCAAGTGCTTTGTCTCATTTTGGTCACTTGGGCTTTCTACATGCGATGAGTAGCTTTTCCCCACCTCGTGTAGCTGTAGGACTGCCCATGGTAACCAAGTAACGGATACATGAGGAACACCAAAAAGGCCTTTGTGTTTCCGCTTCGGGATTTAGAACTCTGTGGGGTCGTCTTATGCACTTCTTTCGTGTCAAAAGTGCGTGCGTGCTCTTCACATACATTCCTGGACGTCAGCAACCATCTTTTCCCAGCCACGTTCTAATCCCATATGAAAGCATTCAGTATGATTGGATCGATTCTTGAATGCTGTAACTCTTTTTGGCCGAGAGCTAAACAAATACCTCGACATCCGGGACTGGAAACGACCGTGAACCACACCGTTGACGTCTGCGCGATATTTGGTTCGTAGTTCTGGCGTGCTCGGTTGCCACTCAACACCCTACAACCTCCACGTGGTTCTACGCCAAGCCGGCTCCAGTTCGTTCTTCGGTGTATAAAAGGGTGATTGAGAGCGGTAAACCATTCAACATCTTCACTACCAAAACAGAGCTGGTTGGCAGCACTCTACCTAGCTTAGTTCAGTAAGAAAAGCAATTCAACGATGGCCTACTTTCTCCTCCGTATTTCACTTTTGGTGTTCACAACTCTCTGCCTAGTGCAGCGGAGCATAACTGAAATCAGCTACAAGCACTGTACAGGACCAGCTGATATAGGAAACCTAGATTCTAGGGGTTTCTTCTTCAACGTCTGTATTCGAGACGAACATTTCATGGACCGCACACACAACTGGGTGTTCACCAAGTCTGTTATCAAGAAGACACGTTTTACCAACTGCGGCTTCCTCTTCCCATCGGAACGAGATGACCCTTTCGACGGCACGACTTGGTACAATGTTTCTTTCAAAGCTTGTACTTTCGGAGCTGGGAAAGGCAACGACAAAGAGAAAGCAATGTTCACGCATACTACCATGCACAATGTGGTATTTGAAGATTGCACCTTCGAAAGCTCGCTTGACGTCCTGTTCGAGAAATTTGCGTTAGACGGCGTTATGTTCAGAAACTGCTTTTTCAAGAATCAGATGCGGTTCAGTAAAGGCGATGTGAAACGCCTGACTATCTCTCACTCAACTTTGGGTTCCAGTTCCCCTAATGGTACAGCAGAAGACGGAGGTGAGATCCTCATGTCCGATATGTCTCTTAGTCGCGCTTTAGTTCATCATACGATCGGGTCCGGACATATTCGCCTGCAAAGTGCCTCGGTGGAGGAGTTGGACGTGGAATCGTCAAGAATCGGTGGTGTGAGCTGCCATGAGCAGGTTCAAGAAGATGAAATACCAAAAAAGAAGATTTCACTGCAAACAGCGATGTTCAGGAACGTCTCTTTCACGGACGGTTTCTACTGCGATCAAACCGACATAACTGGACTTGACCTACTGGATGTGAAGGTGAGAAACTACATCGATCTCTCAAAATCAAATATCGTCAATGTCGTCATCAGGAATGTCACCTCCTATGCAGAAGACGTATGCAGCACATTTTCCCTTCGTGATGCTGTTGTGGACGGAAAAACGGTAGCCGACATAAACACAACCAAGGTCACGCTGGCGGGAGCGAAGTTTTTGGAAGGGATTATGTTCATTAACGTGTCTATCTCGAGTAAGGAAATCGACCTTACTGGCACGATATTCAGTCAAGAGATCATCAATAAGGAATGTTGTACACTATCATGTCTGGAATCAGGTTGCATGTGCGACATCTCACACGAGTCGGTGGTGTGCCCCCATGGCAACTCCACGGTGAATGTGAATGCAAAGGACTCGTGTTTCCCAGCCTTATCAGTCGTAAAACACGTAACGCCGCTGGGACGCGTTCAGCCAATATCTATGAGCGAGCTTAATTTCGGAGATGCAGTGATTCATAATGCTGGTGTGGATGCTTCGGAAGTTTTCTTTTTCGGTCACAAGTCTTCCTCCCAGTGGGCGATTTACAGGAGGATAACAGCCAAAAGCTTTGAAACAGCCCGAGAGCAGACGTATACGTTGCACATAAGTCAATCACATTTGCTCCCAGTCGCTGGGCGTGGCGAAGTGCCAGCTCGATTGGTGTCAGTGGGTGACAAGCTTTTTACTGATCAGGGTGGTCTGGCGCAAGTGCTGGCTGTTGAAGACCATATGATGCAAGGAATGTATTCTCCTATTACTATTTCCGGCGCGCTCTCAGTAGACGGTATCATAGTTTCTGTGTATACTGATATCATACCGAAGCCCATGGCAGTGGCCATGTTGTCGCCGCTGCGAGCATTGTACCAGCACTCGAGGTTGGGACGCTCTCTTCTCAGTAGGTTGCGTTGGTTGCACGAACGCTCTGCAGCTGGGCTCGTGCGAAAGTTGAAGGGGATGATGGCTACGGCACCGCGTTTCCTCCTGGCCGTTGGGTATGTGATTTTACGCTCCATATAAGTTCACGTATCCCGTAATGTAACATATGTTTCGACTGATGTTGGTGACTAGTTTACAAGGGTAGAACACAAGGGTTTACCATCGATTGCTATAGATTAACGCAAGTTAGCATTGCCATTAGGGTGTCGATAACTCGAGGAGAAACGCTCCGTTCTAAATGAGATTTTAATTCGAGGAAGATGCCCTTTATCGAGACTGCAGCTGTCTCGTGACAGTAGACCTTGGCGCGAAGTGCACTTGTACTGTGACAGTTACAGGATATTAGTCAGTCTTGTGCTCACCTTCCCGCTCTCGGATACGAAGTGACACGGGTCATAGCTTGTTGGCTGGCTCACAATCTAGCATGTTGGAACGTTTGGTATTGTTCCACTCAACATAGCACAGAGAAGATTCTCCAGAACTTTTCCGTCATACTCACCTCAAATCGAAACTCATTGGTGTTCGAGAGACAGTGGATCCTATGTTTCTAGGAACGTGACATACACTTTTCACATGTCCTGTTGGACGAGCAATTGGAAGAGAGGTTGCGAAGCTCTCTGTTCCACATTAAAGCACCTGCATGGTTTCACATTGCCGGCCGTGTCATTGTGCTATCTCCGTAACGTTTACAGCTCCTGGCTCCTCCTCGTAGTGTGGTCTAATTCGAAGCGGATGTTTTTTAACGACGGTGGACTTGAGGATAATGATCTCATTCAAGTAAAGTTTTCACATTGCTTCAACGTTTCTCCCCTGGTTGATCAACTCCTATGAGAACCACGCTTTGCAAGCTGCAAGCTGGACGCGTCACGGACGATTAGATACCTACACCTTGGCGTGGTATCACTCATGAAGGAGTTCATTCATGATGAGTGAGGATGAGTCGTTGCCCGACCGTGAGGGCCGTGTGGTAGCCTGTTAGAGGACGTCGCAAGTGAAGACACGGTGTGTCACTGTCATCAAACCCCGGTGAGCTTGTAAGATCAATAAGGATCTTCAGAGGCTTCCCGTATCTTGCCCTCAGCAAGGGCATGTTTGGAACCCTATGGGCTCCCGACATGATGTCAACAAGCAGGATATTCTTGATTCTCTGGGATGCTCTAATGTGTGACACCTCTTTAAGTTACCTTCCATAACTAGAGAGAAACAAGCAGAACCCATAGGATAAAGAGTGTAACATATACTCTGTTTGGTCACGAAGTGCGGGGGAGTGAGCGAAAACATATAGTCGAAGACGAGGATTCGAACCTGGAAAGAGAGGGCCGGAAACACCTCGTCCTATTTGGAAGCATAGTGGGGCAATCCTGAGATCTGTCTCGTAATACTCGATTGCTCGAACCGCGCAGGCTCGCTCTTGCGCATTGAGGAACATATGGGACAGGGACAAACTCGATTCCGTGAGGAGGCGCGAAAAGAGCGGGGAAGTCTTCACGACCACGCCTCCTCACCAGATCGGTCCATCAACATCGAAGTTTGTCTGATGGACTCGAATGTGTCCCATTAATTCTCTCGGCGTGACTGCATCCTAGAAGCTGAATTAAGGCGGCATAAAGCGAGACGCTCTCATTCACTACCCTCGAATAGGCTCAAGATATGTGTTCTCCGATTGTCCAACAGATTTAGGAGTTGGTTCGTAAATTATAAAGCCTGCATACAGCAGTGTCCCATTCCTCGCCAGGGGAGTTCTCACTTGCGAGTGCATGAGCGAAAGCGATATTGTTTCTTTCGGCAGTGTGTCCAAGCGAGCATCTTGAGAGTTCATCGCCCGCTGTTGTACAGTACATCAGTCAACAGAAATATATGAGTCCATACACATCATTGAAATGAAGTCACGAGTTTGCTGGTTGAGGCAAATCTTTGATACGCACGTGGTCTGACAAAGGCGGGAAAATGTCTCCTGCCTACACTAGAGACTTCCGATAAAAAAGCAACGCACATCGTCATTATTCTTCTCCCTGGAGCCTTTTTTGTGTCTCTGTCTCACGTGTCGACCTCCAGGGAGAAAAGCTAGCGTACTAGAGTATTGCGGTACTTAAAACACTTTTCCCCGCCAAAATATGTTTTTGAATCTATGATTAGTATAAACGAGCATGACCGAACAGGGCTCACAATTGATACAAAACAAAGTAGTGAGCTTATTAGGCGCAATATCAAAGTGTTAAGATCGTAGATTGACTGTGGCAGACTTGAGGCATTATAATGAAGGCGGTGTGATGAAGCACATACACAACAGCGCAAGTTAGATCCAATAAGTGCGAAAGGGTACCTCTATCCGACCGTTTCGCGGTCAGTGCACAGTGCCAAACGGTCGGGTGTACTACACGTGCTCGAACAAAAGTTTTTGTGTTTCTTGATGCAAGTTACATGCTCTACCTTCGTACATGCTCGCCGGTTCAAATTCCCTTCAACCAACTCATGATTTCGGAGTTGGTATGAATTGCGAGAATTAATCATGTTGACCGTTAGAACGTAAAAATGACGTAGACGGAGCGAGGGCAGTAGTGGAATGTTGGTATCCATGATGCTGATGGAAATTTTCTTGCACCGATGGATGTTCATATACATGGAAGTCCACTCGTCCATCTACGTCATGAACTGTTTGTTTGACCGCATCAACTGCGTGACCCGTGCTTCTTATCCTAAAACGCACATGGACAAGAGAATAAGTGGCGTTGAGGCTCGCACACAAAATAGATCAGTTGTCAAGGCCATAAATGTTCGAGCACCTGTTAGTTCACGCGTAAACTGGCGGACCGCCATGCGTTCAAAGCCTGGGAGCTGCCTGTAAACGTCGTCCCTTGTACAAAAGTAATCACGCTTGATTCCAATATCATCATGTTTAGAACACACAGCAAAATGCAGCTACACAATAGTCGTCGATTTCCATCTTGAAATAAGTTTCGAGAATCAAGTCCTCGTCACGGCTGTTTTCCCATTACAAGATTTTTTTGTTGTGTGGGAAGCAACTGAGTGGGTGACAGCATAAAAAGTGAACAAAACACACCAGACCCAAGACCGGATCAGAACGGCGACATCATGAGTGACGTTGCTGAAGGTTTTTTTCAAAGCCAAGTTTCGAGAGTAGCTCCTGATAGGTAGGAATCAAGTATGTATTCAGTGGACGGCTCTGGAAACAATGCTGCCCCGAAAATGGTCCATCCGTCTTTGATGATTGTCAGATGGAATAGCTTGCAAACTGAAACCGCGCTTGGGATTTGCCACATGCTTTGTTAATGTAATTCGGGCATAACTGAGAGCGACATCGTCACTATTTCGCATTGAAGCTTCTGCTATCATGTGAAGTGAAATGTGGATGTTGAGAAACATGAAACAGCCCCTTGATTCAAGTAGATTGAGAAAATCAATGATATTGAGCAGATATAACCGTTTGGTATAGATGTGCATTGGAACAACTCGAGAGCATCTGGCAGTAGAAGACTCACCGACTGATGTCAGATTTTGTATTAGACTGTTACGTCAACAAAGATGTGAAACTCATGTACGTATGCAATCAAACGTCACCGTTCGCTTCTAACCCGACGAACTCCTATCCCGACAGAAGCAATGAAGTTCTAAACAAGCGTGCAACTGGTCAATAAACGACCACTTGATATTGTTTCAACATTGCCTGTAACGGTAACGAATTCCAAGGAGAACCGGTCTATAGCTTCCACAAAGCACGGGGCCGCGCGTCGTTTCCTTTAACACGGTCCTTTCACATTTGCGCGACGGATGTGACAAAGCGGTGACGACGCCGATTGTCTCGCTATGCCAAGCTGCTCATGGCACAGAGTTGTCCTCTTATGCCTTTGCGTGGGCGAGCAGACACGCGCGTACAAGCCGTACGTGCAGGAGTGCGGCTGCATCATGCATCAGCATGATGGCGTATATGATGAGACCTCACCACTTGTCGATGGCCTTCGTTCCACCGCCAACGGCACCACCGTGACGGCGAAACGCATCATCATCGCAGCGCGTACCGAAACGCGGCACGCCAGCCCGCATCCACGTGTACGGGCTTCTGTGCAAAAAAGGCCAATTCCAGCTCATCAGCTATGACGCCACCGCCCGTCTTCGCTGACACATCGCTGTCGCAGCCAGCGTCTCTGCCATCACCACTCACCACCCGCAAGCACATCAGAAAGTGCCAGGTTGCGGAGACGGTCCAGCACCGTTCCTTTCGACTTCTTTGCGCGCTTCCACACGCGCACGATGAACTCCGCCAAGCACAAGTCAGCTGAAGGCGAGCAACAGCCCGTGACGCCAGCGGACATTCCCTCAAGTCCGACCGTGAATGACGCCCAAGTCGAGTCGCAAAGACAGATTGAGAATGAGGTGCAACAGCTATTATCCGAAATGCAGACCAGTTTCAAGTCATTTTCAGACAATGTGTTTACTCAGATCGATGAGATGGAGGCGAAGATAAGTGAACTGGATGCCACGCTTGTCAGTCTTTCGAAGAGCGTGGAAGCTTCCACTCAGCATCGAGCCAGTGTATCTACTACACCGTCTGCATCCCCGAGCAAGCAAGCCGACGTTTGATGTGGTCGTAAGGAAGCATGGTGTGCCTGTTCAGTGTGAAGTTTATCTGCAGCGGGCCACGTTGTGAAAAAGGTCAAGATAAATGCTCACAAGGTGAAGGGAAGCGCGCAACAGCACGGTAGTTGTATTGGTTTTGTACAAAGGGACACTACTTTCATCATTGATAGAACATAGTTGGCTAACTAAACGCGACGCAAAACCAGCGTAAGGTAGAGGAACGGAAGGCGATATACAATGATATGACAAAAAAAATGAAATGATATTGCACAAAGGGGAAAGGAAAAGAGCGAGGCCAAGGCATACAGAGTACTGTCGCTATAAGCTAAGCCAGGGATGAAGTAATGCGTTCGACGCACCAACACGATATTTCGCATTCGAATGCAACAAGCTAGCACAAAGATGTTTTGCTCCAGAAGTGACACCACCCCAAAGCGCACCCGAGAAGGAAGGTTTCCCTCTGGTGGACGCGATGGTATTGGTAAGGTTTTCCAAACTTGACAGATTATCATCAAATGGAGTGCATCCAACAAGCAAGAAATGCATCACAATGCCGACAGACCACACGTCTTGCTGATAGTCGCCCACGTCACCTCGTGCAACTTCTGGAGCGATGTAAGCGAGTTGCGATAATGATAAAGGCCCGTCTGGTGTGTAACATTGCAACATGTTTGTGCTGTTCTCCCTTTCGGCGTTCGACAAGGCGTATTCAAAGTTGTGCAACACCGGTACGGTGATATTATCCTGGTCCGGCAACAAGAGAATGTTATCCGGACAGATGAGTCTATGAACGGTTTGTGCGTGTTGCATGTGAACCAATGCGCGTAGCAGACCGGTTATAATCGTGGCTACATCTGCCTCACACAACATTCCTCGATATTGAACAACCTCCGTCAAGGTGTTGGCATCCGCATAGTCGGTGACGAGATACAGTGTACGCGCACTCTCGTATACATCAGCAATCGGAACAATGTTGGGATGATCAGGCATGCATAGCAAGATCACGGCCTCGTTCATAGCCTGCACCACCTGCGGTGCGGTTCGTTTTGCCTTGGTAGTGACCTTCACACACACAGAAAGTCCTGTATGCAAATCAACGGCAGCACTACATCGTCCCAAGCCCGAATCGCGCAAATCATTGCGGAACTTGTACACACTGGTCAAACTGCGGTTGGACGCCGACAACAACTGCTGGAAAAAGTGGACATGATCCTGTCTAGACTCCGCGTAAATGTAGAGTCGAAGCTGGGATGTGCGTAAACAAATTCTGACGGTAGGAAACTCTTCACTGGCGACGTGAGCGCCATACACGGTGATGCATCCTCCGAGAATCGGGTGTCCAGGGGTGGCCGAGTATCTCAGATACGGGCCGGATAAGGTGCAGTAGCGAAGATGCGCCTTCCTCGATGGCAGCACTCTGACATTTGCCCAGCCCTCGAAGAACGGCGGCGCGCCATGCCGGAGCCGCTCGCGGCGCGGCGGCGAGTGCGTGGGGCTCTTCGGCGGAGTGCTTGGCGGCGACGTCTGCACGCTCTCGAGCGAGAGGGGAGAGGAAGTGCGGGAGAAGAACTTGACCATGTGTGGGAGGCGCGTGCGAAGCGAGGAATCAAACGATACGGCAGCTCGGAATTCGCCACCGCAACTGCATGCGCGTCGATGGGAGGTGGGAGACGATGGGCGTGCGGAAGTGGCGAGGCGGAGAACAGTCGCACCAAGACGGGACAACGGCAGCGCCGCACGTAGGAGCAAGCCAGATGAGCGCAACCTTAGCGTGTTGAGGACTTTTGCTCGCGATTCATCACGCGCTCTGGCGCTCAAAATGTGTCGCCGCGACTCGCGCCCAACAAAAAAGACGCGCGCGTGACAAGCGCGCGTGACAGGGAAAGCAGCGAGCGAAGGATCACGAGCTCGCAGCGGTGGCGAAATCGGCGCGCGCCATTTAAAAGCGCGCACGGAACGGGGGCGCGTGTGGCGCGCGCGCGCGGCGCGCTCGCGAGTGTGACGGAAGCGGTGGAACAAAGGGCCAGCTGTCGCGGTGAACAGCAGAACGTTACGGTGCGTGCGTGGTTGGCGCCGCCACGTGGCTGGTGGCGTTCGTTGCAACGCGCCGAATTCAGTGCTGTTGCTCTCTCAGCCGTGGATGTACTACCGTTGCGCGTGATCTCCGCAACGCGCGTCGTTTCTTCGCCAAGTGGGACGCCTCTCTGTCCCTCGCTCAGCGCCACCCATTCTCGCTTTGTTCGCAGCGCGCGCCCCCCTGGAGCCATCGACGGGCGAGTCGTTTTGCATCCTGCGCTATACTCTCCCCGCCAGGTTGCTCGCGTTGTTATGCTCCCCCTTCGCACCACAATATTCTCACACGTTTCACCTTTTCAGCACTGAATTAAACTGCATTGTCATTCCCGCATCCTTCCTTTGCGTGGCGCACACATGGACCAGTGTGACACGTCCTAGATGTCATTCGTTGCTTTCGACTTATGTCTTAACATAAGTAACAACAAACCTGAAATTATGTACATTAAAAACGAATTAGTTCCTTATTTTCAATTTTTATTTCCCGCAAAAAATTCAAGTCCGTTTCGAGTAAGGAACTCCACAGACCACAACACCCTGTATAAAGAAGTCTAACCAAAAATTAGAATTTTTATTATCTAGTCTTAAATTTTAATTTTAAGAAATTTTCATTGCAGAAGATGAAAAAATTGATAACATAAAAACTATTTATTTAAAAATTAAACTTGAATGTTAAAAGCTTTTACTTAAACAAAATATACTAAAATTGATTGAAAAAATATATATAAAATAAAAAATATTTATTATTTTCTTAATTTTATCAAAACTAAATACAATATATCTTAATATAACGCAATTGATTTATTACAAATCGATCTCTATAAAAACAAATATAACTCACTCACGGGGAAATTTTTCAAATTTCTAAATCATACGCATTAGATTGGAAAAGTAAAATCAGTTTTGCAAAAACTTTTATAAATAAGATCAAATCATCCAACAACTTCCAATTCAATATGGGTAACAGGAGTTCTTTGCTATTGCTACAAGATTATCCTAAGAAATGCAAAATTAGAATACTTGCATGCAACTGTGAATCTATTAATGAAAGGGTGAAGTTAATCGTCTATCGTTAAAAAATCTCAACTCTACGAAATCCGAAATTGTACTGGAAGTGCCTATCAAGATTGAAGACGCAAAGAATTCACAGTTTTGTACTTCTGCCAAGACGATAAAGTTCGAGATTCTTTTATAACCATATTTTTTGTTTATGAGATATACTTATTTGTTAAAAGTTATTTTACACTTAAGAATAACCTTTTTTATTCAAAATCGATGGGATGCTGGAATTTTTAATCAGAAGGAAATTTAGGTTTTTCTGTATTTTGTAATATGAGTAATTTTTTATTTTTACATCAATTTTTTTAAAAAACGGGTAGAGTTTTTAGACTTTGTTACGTTTTTTGCCATTGAATATGGTTTTTAATATTTTGTTTGGCTGTGCTAGATTTTTTGCGTATTTTTTAATTTTCTTCGTGTTTTTTTTGTGTTTTCTTGGTCTGAAAGATATATTTGAGGTGCCTAGTACCACCGCTTACGCTAAGCTTTAATTTCGTTCCAAAGGGACTCTTTCTAGAGATCAGATGTCCACAAAGGTCTTTTTGACCGTGGAGCTCCCTGACAAGCGTCTTTTCATCTTGCTGAGCTGACCTTGACAAGATCTGTGCGATGCAGTATCATTGTTTACGGTCTTTTTCATTTTTCATGGTAGCATCCGTGAACCACATTTGAGCGTACTTATTTAGGGCCTCGGTCCCACTCTCGGAAACCCATTCAGCTGCTCTCTTCTCCGCAGTGGTACGTTTCCGGCCTTCCACGGTTTCTCCAACCACCCCTGTTATCATCGCCGAAACCATCGCCTTGCATTTTTTCGCCGTATGCCGGTGAACCGGCTTCCGCTTCTTGGAAGGCTCACGCCTCCTTTGCGATGCGCGCAATTTGTGCGGTTTGCGGGGCTCGCGCGGTTCGCGCAATTCGCGTAGTTCTCGCGGTTCGCCTCTGCGCGCATCTCTAGGAGCGCCTGAATCAAGCTCCACCTCTTCAACAGACCCGAAGCTGTTATTGCGGACCATGTTAACGCGGTTTGGTTTAGCTCTGCTTCTTCTGATACTGATACCCATGAGTTCCGACTCCCGCCAATGCGCATCAACTGCCCGTAGTAGCGCAGACCTTTCCTCAGAGAGAACGCCTTCGATCGAGTTCTTCCTGCAAGCTAACATGAAACCCGTCACGGTGGATGTAGGCTCGTGAGTGGCATGGCCGGTCTTATAGGTCTCTAGAGCAAAATCCAAATATTCGACGTAGCATTTGCACCAACTTTCGCACTCTTCACTGATATAAACAGTATCATCAACCGCGTTCGTGACTTTCGTGACCTTAAGAATGCAGCAGCAAATAGCAGGAAGGGCACCAGTCATGCTTCTCGCCGTTTCGGAGTGCATCCATATGGCCAAATTAGTTCGGTTAGGCGGAATCTCATAGCCCTTCCCCTCCCTGAAATACGGTCGAAGCTCTACAATATGCCTTGCCCAGTCCAAGATTCGGGCGGGTCCATTTTCAGAACCAGCCATTCCAGCGGAGTAACCGCTGTCGAAAACAGAACTGTGCGGCTTCGTCTTTGTTGGAGGAACTGTGGGTGGTGCTGAGCCAAACTTTCGCCTCTTGGTTTTGTCTTGAGAAATTGAATCGAACTTCGTCTTCAATGGATTTGGATGAGCAGCCGAATCCAAATACCATTGGTTGTCGTTTGGTTCGTAACCAAGGGGGTTTCCGTGCTCAAGTTCAGACGGGATATCCTCACGGTGCTGAAAGCCATGCTCTGCACGTTCCCACTGAACGCCTATAGCGCTCAGCACTTGTTCCTGGAGAGGCTGCAGAGTGGCTTCCTCTCTCTGTTCCTGGGCGTTTTGAATGAAGATCATCAAGGGTTTGTAGCGTTGGCCACCACGAAGATGCACTTTTACGTGGCCATAATCGAGGTAGTAGTCAACAAGCTCTACAAACTTGAGGCACCATGACCAATACCTGTTTCGATACTCAGGTCTCATAAAGTCTTTCCGAAAGTGGTGAAAGGTTGGTGAAGCGTTGCAAACAGTCAATATGCACTTGAGCAAAAAGGGGAGAGTAGCATTTTCCAAAGCATGATGTTGTTCAGAGAGCCATTCTTGAGTCGCGGACGTGAGGGTAGTAGTTCGCGGAAGTTGACGCCATCTTCGAAGCTCGACTAGATTGCGTACCCAGTCATCAATGGACGGCTCTTCGTCACGGAGGGCACGTCGAGCTGCGAGAGACGAACTGCGGATAGGACGTTTACGACCGCGAGATCGAGGTAGGACACTGAGTGGCGCAGAAGAGTCCCAGTCTGATGAGGAATCGTCGTCTGTTAACAAGACGCAGCCGGACTGTGGTCTACCATGCTCATCTATGGTATGCCACTGGCGCGAACGCTCGTTGGGAAGTTGCTTGGAACGATGGGAAGATTGGCGACGCAACCTGGATCGTTGGTGTTGTTCGTTGGTGCGCCGGTTGGCCATTGTTGCAAAGCCGTGCGCCTGGCTGCGACTATGCTCGGGAGCACGGATGACGGATCTAAAAAAATGGGGGTTGGGGGAGGGGGTGAAGGGTTGATACAGGAACGCGAAGCGAAGTAAAGTAAAGGGGAGCGACTGCGGACTTGCGTGCGAAAGACTGTGACGGACGCACAACAGCGAGGGGGATGGCAGGAAGAAGGGTGGTTGAGCTGGGCGACTAGCGCTCTGGGGGGAGCACGCAGCGCAGTATGTACCAAGGCAGTTGGGAGTGCGGGCAAACACGGGTGAGTAGCGCTGCGGCGGTTGGTGGCACTGGGTAGTGTGCGCTGGCGGATGCAGCCGCATCGGGCGCGGGCAGGAAATGGGAGAGTGCCCTTGCCCTAAATTTCAGACTCACCGCCGACTCGGCGGCGCCGAACGACGCGCCCGGAGCGTGTCGGCAAATCAGTCGTGCATCATGCAGAGCGTATTCGTCATGATGCCGTGGCACGCTCCGCCGCGCGTGCGGATAGCACTGCCGCTCTGTGCGGGTCGTGCCCTTCCGCTGCCGGAGGCGTGGCTATCTACCCTTCGTAACAATAAAAAGAAACCGCTCACGCGTTTCGACCTTTGAGTCCTTGATGGCCCGACGCAAGCCGTCCGCACGCCACACAAGCCAAACTTGCTGACAGGATGCAGCTGCCCGCGTGTGACGTCCGTCACGGGCGCAGCCGTCTTCCACCGCGGCCCTACCTCAAAGCATCGTTGCGGAGCCCTCCGTTAGCGAAAGGGTCGTCTTCGCCCCTTCAATCCCGCCTTTCTACGCTGTGCCATGGTCTATCGTCGCCGACCGCAGCGTAGTCCAGCTATATATTGCCCTCTTGCGCGTTTTCTCACGTCTCCTCCCCGCCTTCAGCGTCTTCCCATCTAAACCCGCAGCCCCGCGCTGTCGGTAACATGTCCACGTTATCCACCACTTCTCAGCCCGATGGCTTCGATTTCTTCAACTCGCAGACCGTGGCTCCCACGCACACCCGCGTCAAAGTCATCAATGACCCCATACATGGTCATTTCGAGCTTTCCGACCCCATCCTGCGAGTGATGGATACGCCTCACGTGCAACGCCTTCGAGACCTCAAGCAGCTCGGCGCCACTTATTATGTCTATCCCGGCGCCTCGCACAATAGATTCGAGCATTGTATCGGAGTCTCCCATCTTTCCCGTTCCTTTGTCCAAAAGCTATCCCGAAATGCCAGAGACCCGCACGCTCGAATGCTCTACGACGGCGAGGAGCACTATGAACATTCGCAAATGCTCGTGCAACTTGCCGGACTCGCGCATGATTTGGGGCACGGTCCGTTTAGTCATATGTTTGATTACGTCTTTCTCCCAGCGATTGCGGAGAACAAGCCACAATTCCGACACTCTCCTCTTCTCATGCATGAGGAGCGTAGCGTGCTTCTGTTTGAACATTGCGTGGAGCTTTTCAATATTGATTTGACGCGCGAAGACATTCGCACCGTGGGTCAGCTTATTCGTGGAGATAAAAGCGCCGGTAGCCTCACTCCTCGCTTCTTGTACGACGTAGTTGCGAATTCCACCAATGGTATCGATACTGATAAGTTTGATTACCTCGCCAGAGATGTGTACAATGTTGGCTTGCGAGGTGCTTACGGCTTTGATCACCGACGCTTGATCAACTTTGCAAAAGTTGTAGATGATAACATTTGCTTTCATCGCAAAGAAATCTTTAACGTATATCATCTCTTCAATACTCGCTTCCAGTTACATCGTACGTACTTCCCGATTTTTTCTGGTATCATATTGTTCTCTAACATCCCTTAGGCACTGTTTACAACCACCGAGCCGCTTTGAGTATCGACGCCATGGTGGCTGATGCTTTTCTCCATGCAGATAGTCAGTTGGGCATATCCGCCTCAATACTAGATCCCGAACAATTCCTCACTGTGACGGATAGCATGACCACCATAATCGAACGATCCAAAGAAGCCTCCATGAAGCCCGCACGCGACCTTATTCGGCGGGTACGATCCCGAAAGTTGTACAGGTTTGTCGACGAAGTGTTGCTCCCGGCAGGAATGTCACGACAAATCACATCCGCTCAGATAACTTCGTGTCAGGACGCCGCCGGAACGGGGGTGACTTTAAGGCCAGAAGATGTGTATGTAGCTCATGTGAGTCTTAATTTTGGGATGAAGGACAAGAACCCCGTTGACCACGTCTTGTTTTTCAAAGATTGGTACGTTCTTTCATGCGTTTCTTTCACTGCCAAATCACCGAAATTTCACGCTGTTCTGACCTTACTTTCATACAGGGATGACATGAACCCAAAGCATATTTCTTCTGCGAAAGTTTCGTATGTTCTCCCGGCCGTCTTCGAGGAGAAAATAATCCGCATCTTTGTCACTCGGGAGGAAAGCGAGGATTCCAATCGCGTGAAACATGCTGTCTCGGTTGCCTTTAGAAATTTCATCAGACGGGAAAATCTCGGTTCCTCGCTGAATTCGCCGGTTCTGACGAAGAGAAGTAGGGAGCTGGTAGGTCTGAAGGGGAATTCAAGTACGATGGAGCATATCGAACCAATTGCGAATGGACTTGGTGAGTCCCAAGCATCCAGAGCTGCAAAGCGTTGCAAACCCGGTAGCTCTGCCAGTTGATGCGTTACAGAGACCAATACTCTGTCCAACGCCTTCGGCCGGAATAGAACTTCATTTCGATAAGAATGATACCTTTACGAAAGCTACGAAAAGGTATGAAAAGACCTTGTTGTTCAAGCAAAGTCCAGCACAAGAATCATGTCGATTTATGGTAGTCTATACGCAAAATGTTTGCCAAGGATTCTTCACGAGTCCATGCTTCATAGTTTGATATCCACTACAGCTTCACCCTCTGGAGTCATTCCAATCCGAGCAGCACATTTGATGCCAGCAAACTTGAAATCTTGTTGAATCCCAAAACTAGACTTCGTCTTCCATGCCTCTGTTTTGCTGTTGGTGCGGTATGTCACGTTTCCATACAGGGTAGTACTTGGTAGGCCGAACAAACAAACCTTGCGATCAATTTCAAATCCGTGGTCACGACGACCAGTTGATCGAATCGTGTATTTAAACTTCAAGAACCCCTTTTGGCGAGCATCTGTTGTCCCGAGATCAAGCAATCTGACACTGAAACTAGCCTTTGCGATCGGAGAGAACCTTGCGCCCTTTTGTGAAATTGATCCAGGTTTGGCTGAGAAGACAATTTTGGCGGGTAGGTCTGCATCTAGTGCGGTAGATAATATTGACGTAGGAATCGTCTTTGACATTTGGAACGTAAGCGCTTGCGATTCAAGGTCGACGAAGTTGTTCAACGATAACTTATCATACATCTTCCCTTCGAGAGGAAGGGATGCCTTTGCTAAAAGGAACTTGCTGCTTGGCGTATGCATGGATGCGCCGAGGAGCGCCGGTGGTGGATTGAAGACAAACATATGCGCCGCAACTAAAAACCCTGAGATGAACGATGTTAAGCTGTCGTGTCCTCGGCAAGTCCCCGGCTATAAACGTGGGAGAGGTCACAGTAAAGTTACCTTAATAGGATCTTCCAAACTACAGGCGAGAAAGAAAGGAGCTGACCCACAGAAAGGCGAGGTCGAAGCGTATATTGAACACGAATCTACGAAGATGCTCGTTTTGGGTCAAAAGCCGCGGGACAAAAGCAAGGAGCAACGAAAACGCCTTTCGATGCAGCAGGGACAGTGTTGGACAGCCAAAAAATGTTGATCTCGTACAACTTCACATCAAAATCTGCATGGTTGCCGTTCCATTGAACGCTGTGGCTATGCAAACCCACGTGCCGCAAAATGCTTTGGTCGTATCCTCCACCACAAAGAGTTCCGCAGCTCTGCAGCAAGGGACTCCAAAGCCGATTCCTCATAACTGCAGATTACAGATTTCCCATCGGATCAAGGACGCCGTCACCTATTACGAATTCGGCGCGCACCTATCCCAGAGAAGGTGGATTTCAAAGTATGAGGGTCATACGATTACATCTGCATCCCAAGTATCTAAGCAGTATCTCTGCTTGCATCAACATGGGTTCGCGAAACCCCTTGCGGCACAGAGACTCGAGACAGAGGAATAAATCGTGAATTGCTTTACGGCGAATTGTACCTCTTTAGAACGGGAAGCTGTGGTGTAAGAAGGAGGAAAGGGGCCCTCACCGGGAAATCGGCGTAAACGATGAGCGTTGGTGCAGTTTGCCCTCCGAACACTAGAGGCACAATGCGATACTGCGAGGCAGCCCAGTACAGTCGTGAAGGAGTTGTTCTTCGAAAATGGTGAGGGAGCTGTATACCAGGGAGCGGGAGCAATGAGATAGCCTGTGGGATGATGGTATAGAAGTCTTCTGAAGGACTTCTCGCACTTGCTTCAGTACAGCTTGGGCTCGTTGTTCTGATGAACTCGGCCCAGTTTCTTGTGTGCAGTCTCTCCAATATCGCACATGATCATAATCTCTTGTGCTTTCGCCAGTGAAAAACGGTCTCACCAGCTGACCGTCATCTTCTCACAAGTTTTCGCATGGAACAAACGTACATGCCGAATTTGCACCGAAAGCGGCAATGAAGCGCAAGAGCCCCCCTTTCAGGGTCGTGACAAACAGCATGTAGAATGTCGCTGACTAACTGGAATAATCGTAATGTGGCATGGTAAACCGGATCGGATATGCCACACCATTCCAAAAGAAACTTACGCGCGCATGTTCAATCTTAAGGAATATGCTGTTGAGTTTATTGCGTTAGTCCTGGTCAAAACTACTACATCACTCCGCATCATGACTGAAGTTTCATTGCTAAAATAATACGTAGATGGAAGAGAAGTTTCCAACATCTGAACAGAGCGTGTGTCTGTTCTCATCCACACACCGTGAGGCTGCACGAAACGAAGAACCCTATCTGTCTGCAGCATACTCCCGTCAATTTTCGACTCGGCATCTGCCTCAGGAGAACTGTCTTCTCGATACCATCCCGTGCATCATTGTCAAATAGGATTGCCACCCTGAGACGAAAGTGCCTCATTCAAAAGTCTTTGTGCCAAAGGCTTCGAGAAGCCCATAACAGCGGTCTTGTGTCCTATTATGCAGTCAATGTATTTCTGCACTGCCGGGTGCTCAATTCTCAAGCCGCCAGCGCTTTCAAGCGCACCACCCTTTGTAACAAGCTCATTAATGACGTCCTCCGGCATTCTCCGAAAGTAAACCTCAGCTTCATCAACTCCCATCCAAACTTGCTTCTTCGCAACATCGATAACAGCAACGCTAGCGATGGTAGTTGCTGGACCACTCGCATAGCTTTCAAGAAAATCACGTGCCTCTTTCTCGTGAGCTGGTTTCTCCAAGATTCGTCCCTTATGTGTTACGACAGAATCTCCCGTGATTAAGATCGTCCTGCCAGATGGCGCTGGGCTAATTCGAGGTAGTAGTGCACGTGCCTTAGCAAGAGCTATTCTCTTGACCAGTTCTCGGGGATCGTCGTGACGAATTGACTTCTCGTCTATGTCTGGTACCTCCACGTCAATTTTGGGCGCCCCCATTTCTTGGAGAATCGTTCGCCGAGACCATGACTTGGATCCCAGAATTAGACGACTGATAGATGACCATCGTGGATCTGCTACGGGAGCCATTGACGGAGAGTTTGTTGTTGACCACGAGTTAATATTTGGAAGCAGTTCCTCAGATTGAAAACGAAATTGTCAAATGCACGGAAATCACGGAGTGAGAGTGGGAGGGAAGAGTCTACGCAAGTGTCGAAGGAAGGTGTGCAACAAGGGAATGTGTCAAACAAACTGCCGAACATCGATTAGCCTTGCGAGCTCTGGAAATTTACGAAGCTTTGACGGACGGACACATCGGACACTCGTCAGGGTTTCCTTCTACAGTACCATCGTAGATAGATAAACAGAGTACAGCACACCGGAGATGATATTTTTATCCACTGCGCCAGAAGACCTTCAAATCCTTCGCAAAGATACTCTAGGTCATGCACGGGCGTGCCTTTATTACACAAGACGTGGGAAGAGTCTCAGATACGTACTTCTCACTCAAACACGGAATCATAATAACGGGATACTTGAGATGTGACGTGAGGGTGTCAATGTGCGAGTGCCATTGCGTGGAGTATGGGAAATCGAGAATTCGCATGCGATACGGGAACACAGGGTCATCTTTGATGATTACGCATACCTTTGGGGTTCTTGTGACTGAATGTTGACAATCATTCCGAATACCGCCTTTTCTCTCGTCTATTCTTATCGCCAGCTTTTATATTCGGCACCACCGTGGGCATCGAGATGAGGGAAGCAGCTTTGTCCTGTATGTTTTGCTATCCTGGATATGTTTCCGAAGTTTCGTTAGTTGATAATGACGATCAGAACGCAGCACAATGATCTGCAACGCTGATCATCATGATGATGATCAGCGTTACAGAGCGTGCATCATATGCTGATACAAATACCTCTTCACCGTATAAGAATACTTGTCGACTCCGAGACTCGAAGCATCAACGGCCGCACCACACGTACACTTTACTTCATTCTGCCCTTTTCGCTCATTACAAGAATCCAATCGGTGAGGGTACGGGAAGCTATTGGAGAGAACGAACATATCTTCCAAACATAATGTAATCACAATGAACATAACTGTGATCACACTATTTACAACCACAAAGAACTGAGCATGTGCGTGACGACTTCCCAATTCATCTCCCTTAGGGTCTGAACTCCTCCCAATCCGGAGAAACGGCCCTGATCCCCAATGTGCTTTCTCAATGTATCATACATTTTGTGGCTCTTCGTCCAGATAGACTCAATATCTCGTCGTTCGTCAACAATGACGGTGATCAACCTAGTTCTGCCGGCGTGAACTAACTGCATTATACATGGAGGAAATTTTGATTCTGAATGAGTATTCTCTCGACCGTCCATGATGTGATAGATGTGGGTGAACTCCTTGAGCCTGTCTAGAACTCTCTTTTGCTGCACGGATTTGGTTTCGTTCAAACTAATGGAAATCAAGTCGCTTAACCAGCAAATTGCTATATCCCGCTCGTCAGCTTCGAATAGCAACTTTGCACTTGTTCGTCCTCGACGAAATCCGTCAACTGCTTCTCGTGAATCAGCAACAATTAATGGCAAGAACGCGCTACGACGATGAATTGAACATAGTGAAGGAGCTTCTTTTTTGAAAGCATCTTGCATTCTTTTCATGTGGGCCGTGACTGGGCTAACAATTGGATGGTCCTTACGGGTATTGGAGGCTTGTATATGTATGGCGTCAGCTTCTTTTATGACTTCTCGTAACACTTGGGAAGTCTCTGGTTGCAGTTCATCCATGCATTGCACAAGAAAAGCCATAGCAACATCAAAGCCATCATAGAGTGCATAGGAGCGGGCTTGTCGCAAATAGTAAACCGTTTCCAGGTTACGGTAAGTCTCAGAGTTTCTTTCGAAGAGTTTATCTTCGAGGATACTCTTAAGATAGGAGACAGATAAGTCTGGCAAGCTTTGACTGGCCGCATTCCGGTACCCTAGTTCAGCTTCGGAGAAGAATTTGCGGAGTTGAACCAATGCTGAGGAGCTGTGCGAGTCAATGACGGATATTAGCTCGGAGGTTTCCTTAAGAGGTGCCAAAAACAAGGCTCTGGGCTTCGCGAGAAGAACAGAGAAGTGAACATCGTCGTAGTCAGCGACAAACATGACAGCCTGCGTTTTGAGTTCGAGTGAAAGTCTCTTGGCTGTATCAATGTAAGCCGGGAACGGAATCCAACAATCGATGGGTGCAATCAAGATATCTGCAGGACGGGGCCATTGGGGATCTACGGTGAATGGTCGACGTCGAAATCCCGCTTGAGCTGTTGAGCGGACTACGCATGGCTCACAGACAAGAACAAGGAGTAGTGATACCCCTGGTGGCAAGGTGAAGTCGAAGCTGTCAAGTATAAGAATCTGTGCGGCACATCCATTGAGAGAGGGGTACCTTGGTTCACGTGGGAAGTTCCATCTCCTGATAACTTCAACAGACGTTTTACATGCAAAACTGTGGTCTAAATAGGAACTGAGACCGCTGGATATGTCAGATTCCGATTCACATATGATCGCAACACGTTGGTCTTGTACTTGATTGGAAAGATGTGTATTGATGATGATACAGAGCGATGGTAGTGCTGACAAAGATGGAGGTAGAATCAAAGTTCCGCGTGGCATCTTTGCAACGCAATGGTCTGCCAATCTTAAACACCAGGGCGAGCACATCAGGTTTTCGGGAACACGTAAACGTACTTTATGGGATTCAGGTTCCCGGCTCTGTTTTCCCAATACCCCGGCTTTGGATTTCATCTCTTCCTCTCGGTTTCGTTTGTGCTTCATATGTTGCAACATCGGCTCTCTTTGGACGACTACCATCGCTGGCTCAGGCTCAGGCTCAGGCTCAGGCTCAGACTCAGGGCCGTCTTCATCTGATGTTAATATGTCATTCAAAGAGCTTTCGTATGAGGTGATATCCCCATTTCCTACGTCTTCAGCGTTCCCATCTTCTTCATCTTCAAGTCTGGAGTACGATAGGTTGGCCATGCGCGCTTCATTATTCTTATATATATGACCTGTGAGTGTACTGCTCTGGTTCCTCTTCAGAAAGTTTAACTCGTTGTGCGGTTCCAAGAGCCTCTCAAAAGAAACAATTTGAGTTATCTGGTGGCTTTTCTCCTGGTGAAAGGCGTGGTGGAGACCTTCGCTCAAGTCGACGGAAAGAGGAAGAAACCCTCTGAACCTTGCTGAAAAGGTTCGGAGTAATGTGTCCGCGGCTTTTTCAAACTCGGTGAATCCTCTACTGCGTATATGCTTTGAACCCAAGACATGGCGGCGTTTTGCTGTAAACTCGAGTAAAACACCGCGTTTTTGAGACACCTGTGAAAGAATCGTTCTGTGAAGATGGCATCTTCGCAGTACTTCTCGTGGCCCGGAACTCCACGGAGCTGCTAATTCCCTGATTTTGCTTCGCTGACGCAGAAAACGATGAAGCTCCGAAAAGCATGAGTCCTTTTTGGTGGTAGAGAGTGGTCTAGCTTCCAAACCCGCAACAAGTGAATTCGGAACAGATTCGCCTTCGTGTTTCAGCAAGTTTCCCGACAAAATAACTTTCGAAGATACTTCAGCTCTTGGACAAGAACGGTCCCTGACAAAAGCTGTATCTTGTTCGAACTCCAGGATATCAATCTCTTCTAAATTGCGAGAAGGATTTTGTGGCTTTATCGGTATCGCTGCCCGTAAATCGTTGACAAACATAGGCGGTTTTCGAAGAGATCGCAGAAAACGAAACAAGAATTCTTCCTCATGTTTCCAACCACAGAGCTTTATGTCTTTGGACGCCGACATTCTGGTACAGCCATGTCCAAAATCGTAGCCTGGGAAGTCAGTATCCCAAGTCTTCGGAATGTTTCGTGCGAGGCGCCCAATAGTGTTTTTGAAGGGCGACTGTTTCGGCACGGGCTGAATGGACCAGAGTTCTGAAGATTCAGGAAGGCGGATTACGCCGCTGGATGAGTCTTTTAGGTGACCCTGAGGATATGCAGACTCAAGAACATTAGTTCCATCGCACGAATGCTTGAACGTAGGTCGGCCTTCCACGCGGTACTCGTCGAGAACAGTGTTTATCATTTCAAGGTCAAAAACCATGTTTCTGCGGGAAACAACAACAAGAAAATGTGTGATGAAGATCTTATGGTCAGCGTTATGGATTGAACAATCTGCAATGTTGACGAGTGATACCTATGTAATGGATTAACATACGTCCACACTGAGGCAATTGCTAAAGATTGATGATGTAGTGAGACCGGCTGGACGGGAACCCCAGCAATGTCTAGCCTGCGATTCATATTGGAGTTGAGCATTATTGAGGGGAGTACGGGCGAAGAAATCCTTTGCAAGCTGGAGCTATTGTCTGTGTCTTCAACACCCACTCGGGACATTGCCGCCCTCCAGTCTTTCTTCCGTTGTTCTGGAGATCTGCGGAGATTTCGTTGGATATTACCAATCGGAATACGATCTTTCAAAGAATCGGAAACACTCCGCAAGACTTCATGGATTGACATTCGACATCGGTGGCGAGTACGACGAAAGTTTGATGGGAGCTCCTGTTGTTTATGGAAGAGAAACGAAGCTTTCAAAGCGTTTCTGTGGATGGAAACAGGGGACTAGCGGGTTAGCGTTTAGAATGATCTTGAAGTGAATCGAGAGGACGTACTGCTTCACGGGACGGAGAGTGAATGGCGTGCTTCTCGCTGTCTCCACCATTTCGTCGAACTCATCCTTCTTGGGATCACGAATAGAATGCTCATCAATTTCGAAGTAGGGGATGCGCATTGGGTCCGCGATTATCGCTTCCATAATGTGTGTTTTCCTGGATGGAAGGAGAACGGAGTTGAGGTCGTTCAAAACTAACCAACTCTGATAAGAATGCGCGGAGCGACTATGTGGTGAGCAACTAAAAGAAACGGATTGCAATGCAAAGAAAACCTCTTTCGTTTCGGTCTTGATTTTGAAGACAAAGAAAGAAACTCGTTGGTGACGAAAAGAAACGTCAACACAAATCCCCCTGAAAGTTAGGAGTTATCTTCATTTTTAACGAAGATATCCGTGTTACGAAGTTCGAAATCCGAATGCAATGAGTATCCTATCTATAGATGATCTGTGACTGTGGTTTTTTTGTTTTCCGGGAAGTAGAATGAAACCCTTCAAACAGATATGGAGAATGCAGTGGGATCATGGGAAGCCGAAGTGATACTGTCACAACGCCGCCCTCCCTCTCCTTCTCTCTTTACGAACCACGCACGCCAATTACTCGCACGCGGGGTTTTGCTAAAGACCCGAGTACCTATAGAGCCTCTACATCGCAACCACCAACTACATATCACTCTTCGTCTCGGATCACATCTGCTGGAAAAGAGGATAGTGTGCAACTGCAGACTAGGTATCTTCTCTGCTCTCTCTCTCTCTCTCTCTCTCACACACACACACACACACACACACACGAAGAGAAGGTACACATAAACGTCTAGACAAGGTCTGCTTCAATACCTTAAGATGTAGTGCTGAACGGTATACAACACAAGAAGGTTGCAACTGCAGATCCGCCTCTTACTTTGGAGATACGATCAGAGAGGGTGCAGAAATGGCGAGAGTCCGCCAAACGGCTGATGTGTCAAATGATGTAGAACACTACATCTTAAGATACCAACGAAGGACCAATTCAAGAAGATTGCCCTTGCCTCCCTTTCGTGAACGGCAGGGATTAATTGTTTCTGAGGTCATCAAGAAATGGGCCGAACAAATACTAACCTTTCGAACGCCTTTTGCACAGAAGCGCTCCGCACTAAGTTGTAAGTAAGCTTGTGTACTCGTAAGGAGGGAGAGAGTGATATAGTGAGAGGTAGGCGGTTTTATCTGTTTCTTGTTTGCAGAACTGTAGTACCCTTGTGCAGAGTAAATGTAAGTTTGCTACTAACTTTGGTTCCTCCGGAAATCTGCTGTTCTTACCAACCATGATAATTTTGTGTGTTCTTGATGCATCAAGCTCGCTGCTTCAACGGTGCAAGTGCTTATTGCTTCGAATATGGAATCCAGACTGGATCTCGGGTCTTGACAATCATGCAGTTCTGTGTGTCCGGGAGGAGAGGGATGACCTTCTCGAGCACGTATTTCTTGATACAAACCATTGACCCATCCTCCTTGCATTGATAACCTTTGGCGCATGGTCGAGAAATGCATGCTCCACTTCTCGCCAATGGCTCCAAAAAGTAGTAGCACATACCATTGCTGTTGTCCACCTCTTCGCATTTGCACGACGTTCGGCTGTCCTCATCTCCCGCGCCGTCTATCAAGGTCTTGGCTGTAGAAGGAGATGGGGTGGGGGTTCGAGACGGTGTGGGGGTTGGAGACACATGAGAATCTGAAACAGGCTTACGACCGCATCCATCGCCATCCACAACGAAGCGAAGAAGAGACACAGTCCTAACGCCTGGAGAGGAATGACATGCCCACACATATCTCGCCCTGAATCTATGAGGAAAGCCGGTACAGCGCCTGAAGCGATTGGAAGGGACAAGCATAGGGCGATGCCAACAGAAGCCCTTCTTTTTCCTCATCCACCCAGCAATCTTGAGTCCGCCATGAGTAGATCTCCAATACTTACTGCCAGTCGGGAAGTTCTTCTTACCAATGCGGATGTTGGCGATGAATCCATATGAATCTTTGCGGTTGGTTGCTTTAAAGGCAATGATGTCCCCCTTCTTCACTCGGAGCTGAACCTTTCTAAATGCGCTCCACCTCGATACATATGCCTTCGGCTTGCCATTAAGGAACAGAATCGCTGCATCATTCGCCGCGAAATGCACAGTGGCCTTCTTCGGCCATTCTGGCTTGCTTTTGCCCCCAGCTGCGGAAAGTCGAAGGATCGCAGACAACAGCAAAAAGAGGTAGACGCACTTCATTGTGAAAGCAAACGCAAGGAACGCAGAAAGATGAAGATTGGAAGAAAAGGGTCCTGCTTGAGATGCTTCGAGGTCGAGGTGCTTGAGTGTTCGTGATGAAGGAGTCGGTGTTGCGGACTTGAACCCCCCTTTTTATAGTACAGGTCTGGAAGCGAGGAGAGGCCCAGAGATCCTCTCCTGCGAGTTATAATGCATGGCCATCTCTTTCCTTCCTGGACATCATCTTCACTCAACTTCATGAACATTTGATGAATGAAAAGGAGACTCAACCAGAGAAAAAAAATGTGAGTTTGGTGGGCAGAAACCCCAGGGTGAATCAGGAGAGCAATACCGTGCTTTGCATTTGTTTGCCAGCACTCTATGTCATAACCCTGTTCCGCATGCGACGATTCTACTCGGCTCATAATGCAGATGCCAGTCTCCTGCAAATCTCTCCGTCTAGGTCTGTGATAATCAACAATACTTCTGACGTGAGAACCAAAACAACTTGCGGAACAAGAGCACCAAAATGCAAATAGAAGTAACAAAACTGCTGAGTTCAGGTTTCCATTTTTCTCTTTTTATTCGATATGTCCATGTTAGCGAACCCTAACAAAGCCTCCGACCTACGCTTAAGCTTTTCTTGAAACGCTCTGGCCCTCTCTAATTCCTCTTCGTCTTCGTCTCTCAACTGTTGCAATTTCATCTCCTCGTACTCACGACTCATCGGATCATTAATACGCTTTTGAACAGTCTGTCGTAGTTTCTCAAGTGCAGCCACCTCGGTAGCTTCATTTTCGGGAGTGTGATCAGAAAGAGGACGCAAAACTTGTGCCGCTGTTTGTATTCTGTTGCGAACTTTATTATCATCTCCGATAAGTGCTTGCAACAGTTCTTCTCCCTGCGGATTTGATTGCGCCTCTGCGGCTATTAGGGTGGCGGCTATGGCGATGACCGCGGGTGGATGGGAAAGAGGTAAATCAGTTAATAATGCTCTTCTTCGAATTATGTTCTCGGCTGTTGATATTAGTTCAAATAATAATCGGTTTGCTTTTTGGTCGTGGCCGCATACGCTTGACGAAAGAAGCTTCTCTCGAACAATGCCAAGCGACTTGAAGGGATGATAACAAATGAGGTGAAAATTGATCTGTTGCAAAAACCAAAGCTCGGTATTGAGAATGGCATCGGCAGATACTCTAACTGCACATTGATCGACAGACATTGGCGTGTTCTCCAATGCGGTATCAGAAGCAACTCCATTCACACAAGCATCAAAACGTGCAACAAGATCCTGTGCATCGAAAACAATCTCCTCAACCTTGCTGGCCGCATAAAGAGCAGAAAGCGCAATGACGGAAGGATTATAATCCATAACCGATCGATGCAAGAAAAATCGTTTGAAATACATGACAGCAGTGGCGGCCAGTTTGTCTGGGAGATGACTCGCGCGGTTGAAACGGAGTATTCTTCGTTCATGATGACGACGAACGAGGGCCTCGTCCTGAATAGACAGCAGCTGCTCAGCGTCACGCCGCGCTGATACGGCGTGCTCATGCGTCTGTCGACGGAGCGACTGTACATCCTCGACGGTGAGAGACCAGAAACGCGCTTGCGTTGAATCTTTGTACAACGCCATGACGCGCGGCGAGAGTTAGCGGATGGGTATACTTAGTGATGGCGGTTGTGCGGGCAACAGAAGAAGACACAGAGGTACGGCCATTTGTGGAACGGCGCTCGTGGGAAGCGAAACGGTCTACGAAACCACCTTCGTAGCTCCCCCAACGAGCGCGTAACGAAACGGATCAACCTGCCTTGTCGCCGCCGAGGCGGCGTGACTCGACATGTCGAGAAACCCGGACGAGCCAAGGAGGAAAGCGGAGGCGATAAAGTGTACCCTTCGTAGATGTATCATGAATCGTGTTGATAGCCATGTCCTCCAAGCGAACGACATGCGCAGATGACATGATGTCGTTCTCGCCCGGAACTTGAGGGGTCAAGAGCCTTTTGTAGCTCATCCGAAAGCATTGCTATTCATGTACGGCGCATAACTTTTGTGTTGATCATGAGCGTGAGTGTGGTTCAAACTTTGAACTTCAAAGCGGCGAAGTTAACAAGCCTCGCATATACAATAGAACTTTTAGAGGGGAAGGAAGCCTTCCTGACTTTAGGTTGCTAATGTGAAATCCAACGGAGACTGCCATGGGTGCCCGAGTTGTATTTGTTCTTAGTATGCAAATCGAGCTCGCCCGTGACAAACCCTTACATTAAATTTTACTCTCTGGTTGGAAGAGCCCGCGGTTTTGCGTTCATGGTTCATCGTTGACAACTGTGAGCAGTGAGAGCCCAGAGTTTCCTCGGACGACGTGAACTACAATGGTTAGCTGTCCCTCACTTTCTGCGCATCAGGTTGGTTGCAAACTTTATCTACCTTTGTGAACCTCATCGCGTCAAATCCACATGAGCTGTTTCGTTTCCGTTAATCGCGTCGCCTAACCTCCCGCAAGAGCATTCAAGTGCACATTCTAAGGCAACTTTTCTCTCAACTCCTTGGACGGCAACGCGTTGCAGACAGATGACTGCCTTGGCCCCTGCGAATTTTTCAGAGGTGCTTGGCACACTTCAGAAACTTGAGATCATCGTGAATAGATATTTTGAGCGGAGGGATGTTTCACAGGATAACAAAGACGCTTTGTTCCGACTAGAACGGGACTACAAAGTTGCGGCCGAAATGGTACAGCAGCTGGAGTCGCTCTCTACTCCGGACTTTGTTACGGTTCAGCTCGTTAAAAGGCATGCTACTTCTTTGCAATACAATCTCGACAAGCTCACTGAGTTGCAGCCGGAGATTGAGAGAGCAGGCCCCTTCAACCGCGTCAGACGAGTCAAACAGGTGTTGGACTCATGCGAAGTCGACGTGAATAAGTTTTTCGAGTTTCTAACCGACAACGTGTCCCCCAAGTTGACAGAAACGTCTGACAGGCCCCCGGACAAGTATGTTCCCGACAACAACGTACCAAGCAATCCACCGCGACTCACATTGGACTACAACTCTACTTGTACATGCGAAAATAAATTGAAGGCGGCAGTTCTGAAAACGGGTAAAGGTGGGGTAATTGGAGTTGTTGCATCTGGACAAGGTGGCGTGGGCAAAACGTGTGCGATGCGAGGACTCGCGACCGATGGAGAGGTCAAGGAAAGGTACCCTGGCGGTACGCTGTACATCCAACTCGGAAATAGTTCAAAGTCGTCGGACATTATAAAAGGCATCCAAACGATAGTGGAACGGACAGGGGGCTTGTCTTTGGCAGAGAGGCTGGGGTCTGCAAAACTACATGAGGTGTGCAATAAGGCATCTTTGTGGTTTAGGGCCCACGCTTGTTTGTTTCTGATTGATGATATCTGGTGGGCAAACGGGATTGATTCCACTGTTTTCAAGGTTCTTGAATCAATGGTGAACGATACAAGTCGCTTAGTATTCACGACGAGAGACAAACGATTTCTGTCTCTCAGCAGTGAGGTGATTGAGTTCGCACCAAAAGACCCCCATAGTGATATATCTCGACAGATGCTAATGACTCATGCCGAATTCGATTGGACGAAGAAGCTCGAGAAAGAGAACGAGAAAGCCGTGAAGGGAATCATGGATATCTGTCAGGGGCTTCCGCTGGCGTTTGGAATTGCTGGTGCTTCAGTACGCAATTACTGTCTTGGGCGTATAGATGACCGGGAAAATGGATGGCAGCATTTCCATGATCTTCTTTGTTCGAAGACTGTTAACATCGCCGAAGGTGAATTAGAAGTATATGGTCCGATGCGTTTGATTGTAGACAACTCATTGGATGTTTTAGAGTCGGAGAATAGCGAGGGAAGATTTCATGAGAGGTTTCGCGCTCTTTGTGTGCTCCAACGGCAACAAATGGTTCCCATCGGAATGTTGAATAAGCTGTGGGGTGTACAGAGCCTGAAGAAGACTGGAGAAGTTGTTAAAAAGCTCGATGAAGTATCAATTATCCGCAAGCTGTACAAAGAACGAGCGGTTTTTATTCAGCTCCATGATCGTATTCTTGATATTGCTGTTCGAAAAGCATCAGACAGATATGAGATGCAGAGATTCTTCAAGACACTGGTGGAGAACTACATGACACGGGAGCCAAGACAACGGATACAAGATGCGGGGATTAGTTCAAAAGAAGAAAACAATCGCCCTGCAGGTGTACGAAAAGGAGTGGTTCCACCTCAGTGGTTGTGCAAACTTTGTTGCGGAGGTATGAGTGATAGAGAAAACACAGAGTCCGATAAAGCGGGGAACGTTGGTACCGTTGAGAAAGCAGAAAACTTCGGAACTGCCGAGAAAGAAAAGAGTACATTTGCGTGGTGGAACGAGGAAGATGACGGATATCTTCATGATAACATCTGTCGGGCTCTGCAAAACGGCGGATACCATGAAGAGCTTGTATGGTTGCTCTCAAAACCCCAATGGATAGTGCAACGGCTCCAGAAACGAGGAACACACCAAGTCGAGCAAGACCTTGAACATGGCAAGGCCGTTGCACGGGAAGTGTATCGTGACAAACAGCTGCTAAAACACTTGGAAATGGTCGGGAAGGCTATACGCATGGGTTACAGTTATGTACACGAGAACAAACGAGAAGCTTGGTTTCAGATTCATGGACGATTGTTGGGGTACGCGAGGAAGTGCGAGAGAACAGAAAGATTTGTGAGGGAGATTGAAGAATGTGCGCCAAGACCATGGGCAGAAGCATCGATGGGATTGCTGGAGCAGGCTGGAGGCCCTGTCTCAGATATTCTACAAAGCTCCGGAAGAGTGTTATGTGTGTTTCAGAATGAGGAAAAGGTGCGCTTCGTTTCCACAAATGATAACGGTGAGCCCAAGGGAACCACTGGGGTTACGGAATATAACATCGCAAGTGGCCTCATTTGCTTTCAAACCCTTGACGGCGATGACGCCAAAGCGCATGGTCTGAGGAAAACCAGTTGCTGTGCGTTTTCAAATGATGCAAAGATAGTTGTCACAGGACACAGCAGCGGAAGAATTGGAATCTGGGACGCGGGAAGCGGGCGGATTATGCGATGCAATAGTGAAGACCGTTATGGCGGAGGAATCAAGTGTATTGCGACAAGCGGAGACGGGACGTGGGCGGCATTTGGTTCCTGGGATGGGACGGTTCGGATATTGGATATCAACAGTGGAAAAGTGAAGCATCGGCTTAGAGGTCACACAGGTATTGTGACGTGTGTTGCTATGAGCAGGGACGGGAAAAGGGTTGTGTCTGGTTGTTTAGACGCAAAGGTTCTCGTGTGGGATTTGGAGACGGATGAGAAGTTGGGAAAGCCGCTCATCAGGGACGAGGCTAGGGTGCGGTGTGTTGCGATGAATGGCAATGGGAAGCGCGTGGCCGTTGGTGAGGATGGCGACACAGTTCGAGTATGGGATGTGGATAGTAGAGAAGCCGTAGGTCAACCTTTCTTCGGTCACACAGATGAAGTGAGGTGCGTTGCGATTAGTACGGACGGGGGATCGGTAGTGTCTGGTAGTGATGACAAGACGGTTCGGGTGTGGTGTGTCGACAGTGGAGAACCGGTGGGGCGGCCGCTTGTTGGTCATACGGGCTCGGTGATGTGTGTTGCGATGAGCATGGACATGAAGAGAGTGGTGTCTGGCGGTAATGACAAAACCCTTCGGCTTTGGGATGTGGATATGGTGGGGACTTTGGAGCAGCCATTCGTTGATGAGATTGGATTGATAAAGTGTGTTTTTGTGAGCGAGGATGGGAGGAGGGTAGTGTCTGGCAGTGATGACCAAACGGTTAGGATATGGGATGTAGGCAGCGGAGAACAGGAGGGACAACCGCTCGTCGGTCACACAGATTCAGTAATGTGTGTTACGATCAGCGGGAACGGAAAGCGGGTTGCGTCTGGTAGTAGTGACAAAACGGTTCGGGTTTGGGAAGTGGACAGTGGAAAGGGGTGGCAACCACTCGTCGGTCACACAGGCTGGGTGGAGTGTATTACGATCAGCAAAGGCGGCAAACGGGTGGTGTCTGGCAGTAGCGACACCACAATTAGGGTATGGGATGTTGACGGAGGAGGCATGGCGACGCTCAATGGTCATACTAATTGGGTCAGATGTGTTGCGATGAGCTCTGACGGCAAGATGGTCGTTTCTGGTGGTTATGACAAGACGGTTCGGTTGTGGGATGTTGGTAATGGGAAGGCGGTGGGGCTACCGTTCCGCGGTCATTCGGATTTAGTGACTTGTGTTAGTGTAAGTGAAAAGGGGATTGTGATGTCTGGCAGCCGAGACAAGACGGTTCGGGTATGGCGTATGGGCTTAGTGTTGCCGCCGATCGCTGGTAGTCTTTCGGGTGATCGGATTGTTTCCATGAGCGATGATGGGCGGAGGGTGTTGGCTTTTGATCATGGCATGGTTGTTCTGGTGCTCGATCCGGCGAAGGACGTAGTGATGAGGCGAGTCCCTTCTAGACGTACAGAGTCTGCCATTACCTGTGCGGCAATGAGCAGAGACGGAATGATGCTGGTGTTTGGTTCTATGGATGGGACAGTCCGCGTCGGTATCGTAGAGACTGGAGCAGTGGTAGAGCCACCTTTTCTCGGTCACACAAGGAGGGTTGTATGTGTGGCCATGAGCACGAACGGTAGGAGGGCGGTGTCTGGCTCTATGGATGACACAGTTCGCATATGGGATGTGGGGACGAGAAAGGCGGTGGGGTCGCCACTTCTCGGTCACTCAAGTTCGGCTCAATATGTGGACATGAGCGGGGACGGGAGGAGGGTGGTGTCTGGGTCTCTGGACGACTCAATTCGCGTATGGGACGTGGGGATGAGCAATGCGGTGGGGCCGCTACTTCTCGGTCACACAGGTTGGCTTTTCTCTGTGTCCATGAGCAAGGACGGAAGGAGGGTGGTCTCTGCCTCTATCGATAAGTTATGCGTATGGGATGTGGAGTCGCAGCAGGCGGTAAGGGTAATACGTAATATAGTGGCCGTGACGCGTGTCATGATGAGCGGGGACGGAATGAGGGTGTTCAGTTTTGAGAATAAGACTATCCGGATATGGGATATAGACGGCGAAGAGGCGTTTACTGAGAGGACGTTCCTCGGAGACCCAAAGTTGAAGATAGTCGCGATGAGTAGGGGCGGGGGGCATGCAGTACTTGGCAGTTCTGACTCAGTTCAGGTGTGGGATATGTTCCAGCCAGAATGCTTAACAATAGATAACGGTTTGGAAGTCTGCTGTGTGCAGACCACCCAGGAAGGCTCGCGAGTTGTGTCGTATGACACCACCGGCTTAGGAAAACTCTGGGAGACGACTGTCGGAAAGTGCATGATGACATCCCAAGATGAAGCCTGGCAATCCACACTCGAAGATTTGGCCCTCCCATCCTCAGGGAACTTTTGGGAACCCAGATCAAACAAGGTGAAGCACAGATGCGCAGATGGCAAGGAGATCGTTCTCGGTACGTGCGAAAGCACGGGTCAAAGGTTTGGCAACCGTTGGTTTTCTAGCCACTTCACAAGTTGCGAGATTGTATCGGGATCCTCTCCCGTGCGCGCAGAGCGCAAATCAGGCTCATAAGCTCTTGCTCTCAAGTCCCAGGGAAATGCGGGACGGCGTACTGTATAAGGTTGTGAGGGATACCTTAAGAGCTGGGGCAAGCGTTTGGGGCAAAGCGTTTCATCGAGTAAGGAAATTCCTGCGAGGATGCCCTCATGCTTTGTTAGGATTATGGGTATTTCTGTATTACTGAAGGTATAGGCCTTATTGGCATTTGCGCGGGCAATTGCCCACTCATTGGCGAGGACCGCCAACAACTGGGAAACAGCGTAGCAGGCAGAGTATTTGTTTGCTGGTGCAAGCGTGTGAGTCTGTTCGTGTCTGTGAGCTTTTGTGGGCTTTTCAAGTCACGCGAGGCTGTGGTGGTGCACTTGACATCGGATAGGCGAGACGTACTATCGAGAATGATGATATTAATGCGAGCAGAGGAGAGCCTTCGTTTCAGGGGGCAGTCATTTGAAGGAGGTGTTCACGTATACGAAGGAAAACAGGTTTTCTTAGGACGAAAAGGGATTTTGCTTGACACGCGCAAGCGGACGGCATTAACGCAAGCCGATGACACAAGCGCGGCGTCGCACTCACGCGCACTCAGTGATCGATGCTCCTAAGCCCCCAGCGGCCAGCGGCAAGCTGTGTTTTTGGCGCGATCTTACGACCCAAATCCTCGCGAGGGAGCATTACAAGGCGGAAGGGAACACAGCGCTCCGAGGAAGCCGCTGTGGTCGCAACCACTCTCAATAGGGGAGAAGGAGCTTCTCCCCCGACGTGCAATAAAGAGGCTTCGTCCTCGTTGACGGTCAAACAAACAGCAGAATTCAATCCGGAAGAACTTCCCTTGCATGGATGGCTATCATACACTCGACTCCACTCGAGATGCTGTGGCCGAATCCGGCAGCACGATGATGCACGTCAACGTGTGTCGGGCGTGCCCACGTGTCAAACCCCTGCTGGCAGCCAACACGTGTGTAAGCGAAGGTATATCCGTGCGTTGTGCGCACGCGCTTACAGCACGTTTCGAACCGTTCGAGGTGATCCACTTCGACAAAACGATTTCCCGCCAGCACGCGCGCGCGCGAGCCATTGCATACAAGGGCAAGGTTGTGCAGTGCACACTTGAGAGCAGACGCCTATCATCCGCGCCCACTCACCTCGTCCGCTCCATCCCCCCCGCAAATCCGCGTCGTCCCCGTTCTTCCC
>JASCIV010000147.1:0-38297 GCA_030374735.1 Gracilaria caudata
TTTATGGATATTTATTTTTTAATGATGGTTATTATATAAGCTATAAAATGTGTTTTCAATACTTTTAAGTAAAAATATATATGTAATATATATTAATATTAGAATGATAGTTCAATATTTATTTATTATTCGTAGTAGGAGGTAATATATTGTTAAATTATAATTATTTTGTTGATTTTCATTTGTGTGTATCTACCAAGAATGAAAATGCTTTCTTATTAGAAAATCCTAAATTTATCGGTAGTTTTAAATTCTTAGATATTCAGTCAGATCAAGATTTTAAATCTTCATTAGAAATAAAAAGTTCTGTTAAGAACTCAGAGTTTAATCTAAAATTTGACAAGAAAACAAAAAATGTATTTAAGCAAGATAATAAGATTAAATTAAAGAAAAAGAAGGCTGATAGTATTGACTTATATCAAGATCATATTTTTAAGAAAAAAAATAAAAGTAAGGTAATAGTTCATAATCAAGATGATTTAAATAATGTAGTTACAGAATCTATAAAATCTAATAAGCAAAAAAAGAAAGAAAAAGCTAAAAAAAAGTTAAATGTTAATATCGATAATTCTCATATAGAAGCTATTAAATCTACAAATATTAATTTAGATACGAATAATGAGAATAAATCTGTAATCATAGACGGTCCATTGAGTATTGAGGAATTATCGATAAGACTTCAAATACCACCTGAAGAAATTATTACGAGTCTATTTTTACAGGGTATTTCTGTAACAGTTAATAAAATAGTTGATGTATCTATTGCTACTCAAGTAGCTCAAAAATACAATTTTACAGTTTTTAATCAAAATCGTAAACTCGAATCAGTCCAGCCAGATAAATTACAAGAAATTAATTCTTCTACAAGTATCAATAGAGCTCCTATAATTACAATTTTAGGTCATGTGGATCATGGTAAAACAACTCTATTAGATGCTATTCGTAATACTCATTTTGCTAGTCAAGAAATAGGAGGAATAACGCAATCAATAAACGCTTATGAAGTAAATTGGCATTGTAATTCATTGGACAAAAAATTAATTTTTATTGATACACCAGGTCATGAAGCTTTTTCTAGTATGAGATTACGTTGTGCTCAAATTACGGATTTAGTAATTTTAATTGTTGCTGCAGATGATGGTTTAAAGCCTCAAACTATTGAAGCAATTGATTATATCCTATCTAAAAAACTTCCTTGTATTGTTGCTATTAATAAAATAGATAAAACAGATATTAATATTCCTAGAGTCAGTGAGCAATTAGCGAATCATAATATTTTAAGTAAAGATTGGGGAGGTAATATTTTATTTGTTGAAATTAGTGCATTAAAGAAAATAAACATAGATAAATTATTGACAGCTATTTGTACTTTAGTAGAATCTATTCATTTAAAAGCTGACCCTTCTCAATTAGCTCAAGGTATTATTTTAGAAGCATATGTTAACAAAACTAAGGGTAAAGTAGTTAATGTGGTTATTTTAAATGGTACTTTAAAGGTTGGAGATACTGTAGTATCGGGTAATGCTTATGGGCGTGTAAAAAAAATTATAAATAGCATGGGTCATGATTTAGCGATAGCTGAGCCTTCGTCTATTTTACAAGTTTTAGGTTTTCACGCTATTCCAAAAGCAGGCAGATATTTTCATGTAGTATCAAATGAAAAAGAAGCAAAGAGGTTAATTGCAGAAAATGCCTCATCTAGTATAATCGATAATACGAAAAATTTATTAAATTCGAATATTAAATTATATAATTACAACAATAAAACAAATATTAAAAATCTAAATTTAATCATCAAAGCAGATACACAAGGCACTATTGATGCTATAATTCATTCATTTGTTCAAATTCCCCAAAGTAAAATTAAATTAAATATTTTGACTTCTAGTTTAGGGGTGGTTTCTAGTACAGATATAGATTTAGCTTATAATGCTCAAGCTTTAATTATTGCTTTTAATATCAATATTTCCACTAATATACTAAATATAGCAGAAAAATTAAATGTTCGTTTGTGTAAATTTTTTATTATTTACGATTTAATTGATTATATTCGCAATTATATGTTGGATCTAATAGATCCTGAATATGATAAGCTTTTAATTGGTCAAGCTAAAGTTCAAACTACATTTTCTATAAACAAAGGAATCGTGGCAGGTTGTATAGTAGAATCAGGTAAGCTGAAAAAAAATGCTTTGATCAATGTCTATCGTAGTGATCAATTGATATATGAAGGTATTATTAGTTCATTAAAGCAAGTTAAAGATGACGTAAATGAGGTAATTATAGGTAATGAATGTGGTGTAATGTGCGCAGATTATAATTTATGGCAATCTCAAGACTTAATAGAAGTTTATGAATTATATGAAAAACCTAAAATTTTGTAAGCCTGAAGGTTTAGTAAAAATATTAAAATATAATATATATCTTAATATTTAGTTGTATTTTCGGTCAATCTTTATTTACAAAAGGCAGTAATGCTAAGATACGTGCTCTCTTTATTGATTTTGCTAATTTTTTTTGTTGTTTAACTGTTAAACCATTTGAACGTCTAGAGAGGATTTTGCTTTGATCTGTAATAAATTTACGTAATAAATCTATATCTTTGTAATCAATTTCTTCATTTGGTTTAATATTTAAATTTTTTTGTTTATATAGTATCATTTAATTTCTTTAAATTTTTCATGTTGATTACAGGCAGGACAAAATTTCATTAATTCTATCCTGCCAGGAGTATTTTTTCTATTTTTTGTACTTGTATAACGGAAAAGACCTTTCCTTCTTTTATTCGTATTCATTAAATTTTTGCAGCAACATTCTAGCGTTATTATTATACGTGCTCCCTTATTTTTACTCATGATTGTTTATTCTTCAATAATTAAAATTTAAAACTATTATGTCATAATTATGTTTATTGTATCAAGTCTGATTTATTATTTTGATTAAAACTAATACATGTTCAAATATTCTTGTTTATTTATCCTGATTAGTGCTATAATCCAATTAGACTTAAGATTGGATTTCGACTATTTATATACTTTTAATTAAAAAATAAGATAAAATAAACAATGTTTAAGAATGCGTCTGCAGTTAAAAAATTTCAAGTTTCTTTACGTAATAAACGTAGAAACAAAAGTCACAAGTCTGCTATTAAAACTTTAACCAAAAAACTGCTGTTTAGTTTAAATGAAAAATTAAATATAGACAAAAGTTATGATTATATGTTAGAGTTATCAGCTCTGTATAGAAAAATAGATAAAGCTGTAAGTAAAGGAATTTTACATAAAAATAATGGTGCTCGTAAAAAATCTCTTCTTGCAAAAGCTGTGAAAAGTTTAGTTTCTCAAAATATTTAGTATATATAAACAATTTAAGTATCTAAATTCTTATTAATTTTGAATTACTGAATTTTGATTTAATAAGATTTTCAATTATTTTTTTCAGTAAATTCCTAATATAATTCTTATATAATGAGTATGATGCTATTGTAAGTATTATTTTTGTATTCATTAGAAATTATTGTATATTCTTTTAGCCTTTATAAGCAGTAAATTTTTTAATTGTGGGGTTATTAATGTCACAAGAAATGATGTTCCAACATGTATTTCCAGATTTGGCAGCTATTCAAAAAGAAAGTTTTAAATGTTTTTTATTAGAGGGATTATCTGAAGTATTAGATTCCTTTCCTGTTATAGTTGATCCAACAGGCAAATTAGAATTGCAATTTTTTGGCAAAGATTATAAATTAAAATTTCCAAGATATAGTGTAAGAAAAGCAAAAAGTAGGGATAGGACATATAGTGCTCAAATATATATACCTGCAAAATTAACTAGAAGAGATACAGAATTAATTAGAGGAAATGTATCGAATATTAAAAATTTTTCGTATTTAGTTAATGCTCAACATTTAAATAAGAAATATAGAAAAAGACCTGTATTTATAGGCGATCTTCCATTGATGACCAATAGAGGTACTTTTGTTATTTCTGGTACAGAAAGAATAATTATTAATCAAATAGTTAGAAGTCCAGGAGTATACTATAAAAAAGAGGTAGATAAAAACAATAAACAAATATATAGTTGTAGTCTAATTTCAAATCGTGGTTCTTGGCTAAAATTTGAAATAGATGCTAAGGCTCAAATTTGGGCTAAAATTGATAAAAACCATAAGGTCAATGCATATATTTTTTTAAGATCTATAGGTTTAACAAATGAAGATATTAAAAAAAGATTAACAAAATATAATTATCTTATTAATTCATCATTAAGTTCTTATAATAAAGAATTTAGTAAAGATATAAATGATGTTCCTATTGAACAACTAACTGAAGAAGAGGCTTTAGTAATTGTATATAGTAAACTGCGCCCTAATGAACCAGCTACTTTAAATGTGGCTAAACATATGTTGTATACGCGTTTTTTTGACCCTAAAAGGTATGATTTAGGTGAAGTAGGTAGACATAAGATTAATCAAAAATTAAATTTAAAAGTCCCTAATCATTTTCGAGTTTTATCTCCGGAGGATATTTTAGTTTCTTTAGACTATTTATTAAATATAAAAGAACAAAATATTGGAACTTTTGATGATATAGATCATTTAGGAAATAGGAGAGTACGCTCAGTAGGTGAATTGCTTCAAAATCAAGTACGCATAGGTTTAAATCGACTAGAAAGAATTATACGTGAACGTATGATGATTTGTGATATTGATTCTTTAAGTTTATCTAATTTGGTTAACCCTAAGCCTTTAATGGCTGCAGTTAGAGAATTTTTTAGCTCTAGTCAATTATCTCAATTTATGGATCAGACAAATCCACTATCTGAGTTAACTCATAAGAGGAGAATTAGTGCTTTAGGTCCTGGGGGTCTTAATAAAGATAGAGCAGGTTTTGCTGTTAGAGATTTACATCCTAGTCATTATGGACGTATATGTCCAATAGAAACACCAGAGGGACCTAATGCTGGTTTAATAGGGTCTTTAAGCATATATGCTAGAGTGAATCGATATGGTTTTATAGAGACTCCATGTTATAGAGTTGTTAATGGTCAAGTATTGAAAAGTAATAAATTTTATTATATAACTGCTGATCAGGAAGACTATTTACGAATAGCTCCTGCCGATATAACATTAGATGTTAATAATATTATAAAAGATACAGTGATTGCCGTAAGATATAAACAAGAGTTTATCACAGCTAGTATTAATCAGGTAGACTATATGGCTGTTTCTCCTATTCAATTTATATCTGCTGCTACTTCTTTGATTCCTTTTTTAGAGCATGATGATGCAAACAGAGCTTTAATGGGCTCAAATATGCAGAGACAAGCAGTACCTTTACTATTTCCAGAAAAATCTATTGTTGGCACAGGTTTAGAAGCTAAGATAGCTAAGGATTCAGGTATGATTATAACTAGTCGTACTAATGGTATTGTTAGTTATGTATCTGGAACAAAAATTGGTATAGAAAATAAAGAAGGTTATACGATTCATTATAGATTAAAAAAATATTATCGTTCTAATCAAGATACTTGTATTAATCAAAGACCGATTATATGGCCAGGAGAAAATATTGATGCAGGGCAAACTATTGCAGATGGTGCATCTACAGATGGAGGTGAAGTAGCTTTAGGTAGAAATATTATAGTTGCTTATATGCCGTGGGAAGGCTATAATTATGAAGATGCTTTTTTAATTAGTGAACGTCTGGTTTATGACGATTTGTATACTTCTATACATATTGAAAGATATGAATTAGAGTGCAGACAAACAAAGTTAGGTTCAGAAGAAATTACACGGGATATTCCTAATGTAAGTGAGTCATCAATTAGTTTATTGGATAAAAATGGTATAATTGCTATTGGCTCTTGGGTAGATGCAGGAGATATATTAGTAGGTAAAGTTACGCCAAAAGGAGAATCTGACCAGTTGCCAGAAGGTAAGTTGTTAAGAGCTATATTCGGCGAAAAAGCAAGAGATGTACGTGATACTTCTTTAAGATTACCTAATGCTACTAAAGGTAGAGTTGTTAATATAAAAATTTTTAAGCGTCAAAAAGGAGATGAACTTCCACCAGGAACAAATGAAATTATAAGAGTGTATGTAGCACAAAAAAGAAAAATTCAAGTAGGCGATAAGATGGCTGGTCGTCATGGCAATAAAGGGATTATTTCACGTATTTTATCTGTACAAGATATGCCCTTTTTACCAGATGGAACTCCTGTAGATATAATTTTGAATCCTTTAGGTGTGCCTTCAAGAATGAATGTAGGTCAACTTTTTGAGTGCTTACTTGGTTTAGCAGGAGCGTATTTAGGAAAACGTTTTAAAATTATCCCCTTTGATGAAATGTATGGTCCAGAAGCTTCCCGTGCTTTAGTTAATAATAAGTTAAAACAAGCTAGTCTAATGACTAATAACTCTTGGTTATTTAGTTCTTTACATCCTGGTAAAGTCATGTTAGTTGATGGCAGAACAGGAGAATTTTTTGATAATCCTATAACAGTTGGTAAAGCGTATATTTTGAAGCTTGTTCATTTAGTTGATGATAAAATTCATGCACGCTCTACAGGTCCTTATTCTTTAGTAACACAACAACCTTTAGGAGGACGTGCTCAGCATGGAGGTCAACGGCTAGGTGAGATGGAGGTATGGGCATTGGAGGCATTTGGAGCAGCCTATACTTTGCAAGAGTTATTAACAGTTAAATCAGATGATATGCAGGGAAGAAATGATGCTTTAAATGCAATAGTTAAAGGTAAGCCTATACCTAAGCCTGGAACTCCTGAGTCTTTCAAAGTTCTTATGAGAGAGTTGCAGTCTTTAGCGCTTGATATTGCTGTACATAAACTGGAATCTCTTGATGATGGAGATAAAACTAGCATAGAAGTTGATTTAATGTCGGATGAACAAGTAGAACAAATGAGTTCTATTTAAAATCTTAATTCAATGTATTAAAGTTCTCTTTATTTGCAAATTTTTGTAGTATTACTATAATAAATGTAGATACTAGTTGCAATTTTGAGAATAAGAATATAGTTACTAAATTATAACTTTTTTTATTTATTCTTAATTCATGACTAAATTTGATCATCATTTTGATTATGTAAAAATCAGTCTAGCTTCTCCTAGTAAAATACGAAGTTGGGGTGAACGAGTTCTTCCAAACGGCCAAATTGTTGGAGAAGTTACTAAACCCGAAACGATTAATTATAGAACTTTGAAACCTGAGATGGATGGTCTATTTTGCGAAAGAATTTTTGGCCCTGTAAAAGACTGGGAATGTCATTGCGGTAAATATAAAAGATTTCGTTATAAAGGTGTTGTTTGTGAACGATGCGGTGTAGAAGTAACAGAATCAAAAGTCAGAAGACATCGTATGGCATATATTGAGTTGGCTGCTCCAGTAACTCATGTTTGGTATTTAAAAGGAAGTACAAGTTATATTGCATTAGCTTTAGATTTAACTATAAAAGAGTTAGAGAAGATTGTATATTTTCATTCTTATGTAGTCATTAATCCAGGTAATTACCATAAATTAAAGTATAAACAACTTTTAGAAGGTTATGAATGGAGAAATTTAGAAGAAAAATTATCTTTCCATTCCTCTAGTCTGTTTAATATTGAAGTTGGCATAGGAGCAGAAGCGGTTCAGAAGTTATTAGATAATATAGATCTCAACAATGCTGTAGAACTTTTGAGAGAAGAGTCATTAAGGCCACCTAAATTATTTAAAAATCCATCTACTAAGTTTAATAAAAAAATGAAGAGATTGCGTTTACTAGAAAATTTTCTCTCTACAGGAGTAAATCCTTCGTGGATGGTTTTATCTGTAATTCCTGTTATACCACCAGATTTAAGACCTATGGTTCAGTTAGATGGGGGGAGATTTGCAACTGCTGATTTAAATGAGTTTTATAGAAGAATCATTAATCGTAATAATCGTTTAGCACGGCTTAAGGCTATATTAGCTCCTGAAATAATTATTAGAAATGAAAAGAGAATGTTACAAGAAGCTGTTGATTCTTTAATGGATAATGGGCGTCGTGGTCGAACTGTGATTGGAGCTAATAATCGTCCTTTAAAATCTCTTTCTGATATAATTGAAGGTAAACAAGGTAGATTTAGACAAAATTTGTTGGGAAAACGAGTTGATTATTCTGGTAGATCAGTTATTGTAGTTGGCCCTAATCTAAAATTGCATCAGTGTGGTTTACCAAAAGAAATGGCGTTAGAGTTATTTCAACCTTTTGTAATTCATAGACTTATTTTACAAGGTTTAGTAAATAATATTAAAGCTGCTAAAAAAATTATTCAGAAAAACGAGCCAATTGTTTGGACTGTATTAGAAGAAGTAATATATGGTCATCCTGTTTTATTAAATAGAGCTCCAACTTTGCATAGGTTGGGTATACAAGCATTTGAACCTATTTTAGTAGAAGGTAGGGCTATTAAATTGCATCCATTAGTCTGTCCCGCATTTAATGCAGATTTTGACGGTGATCAGATGGCTGTACATGTGCCTTTATCTTTAGAAGCACAAGCAGAAGCACGCTTACTGATGTTAGCACCACATAATTTTTTATCTCCAGCAACAGGTCAGCCCATTTTGATGCCAAGTCAAGATATGGTATTAGGTTGTTACTATTTGACAACCTATAATCCAACTTTAGTTCATAATTTTAATCAATATTTTTCTAATTTAGATGATGCATTAATGGCATATCAACAGGATAATATCAGTTTGCATGCTTTAATTTGGGTTCGTTTTAATGGCACAGTAGATGATTCTTTTCACCAAGTTATCATTTCATCAAAACTAAATTTTGACGGTACTACGACTAAAATATTTTCTGATAGAATAGTTAAGTATAATGTTGATGGCCAAATGCTTGTTCAATATATTCGTACAACAGTTGGACGTATTTTGTTTAATAAAGCTATTAGAGAGTCTTTGATTTGAGCCTGATAATCTATTGTTTTTACTTTATAATTATGACACAAAAAAAACTTATAGAACCATTATTTTTAAATAAAGTTGTAGATAAATCACAATTAAGACAATTAATTACATGGGCTTTTAGAAATTATGGTATAGCTCGTGCCTCTAACATGGCAGATACTTTGAAGGATTTAGGATTTTTATATGCAACTAAAGCAGGAATATCTTTAAGTTTAGAAGATTTACGTATTCCTCCTATCAAAAATCATCTTCTTAATACTACTATGGAAATAATAGATGATACAGATAATAGGTATAGAAGAGGAGAAATAACAGCTGTTGAGCGGTTTCAAAAGGTAATTGATACATGGAATAATGCAAGTGATACTCTGAAAAGACAAGTCATTAAATATTTTACAGAAAAGGATCCTTTAAATTCTATCTATATGATGGCTTTTTCTGGGGCAAGAGCTAATATTTCACAAGTAAGACAATTAGTAGGTATGAGGGGCTTAATGGCAGATCCTCAAGGTCAAATTATTGATTTACCTATATCAAGTAATTTTAGAGAAGGTTTGACAGTAACAGATTATTTTATTTCTTCTTATGGAGCTCGGAAAGGTCTCGTTGATACGGCTTTACGAACGGCAGATTCAGGTTACTTAACTCGCAGATTAGTAGATGTTGCTCAAGATGTAATTATAAGAGAGTCAGATTGTAATACTTCTAAAGGTATTCTTTTAGAAGCCATGATAGATAATAGAAAAACTTTAATTTCTTTGAGTCAGGCTTTGATAGGTCGTGTATTAGCAGAGGATATTTTTGATTCATTCAATGGAAGATTAATTGCTGCAGCAAATAAAGAAATATCTCCTGAACTCGCTAATAAGATTGTTGGTTCAGGAATATCTAGTGTATTAGTTAGATCACCTATCACATGTGATGCTGTAAAATCAGTATGTCAGTTATGCTATGGATGGAATTTGGCTCATGGAAAAATTGTAGATTTAGGGGAAGCTGTTGGTATTATTGCAGCTCAGTCTATTGGTGAACCCGGTACTCAACTAACTATGAGGACTTTTCATACAGGTGGAGTTTTTACAGGTGAATTAGCTCAAACCGTAATTAGTTCTTCTGAGTGTCAAGTTAAATATCCAAGCAATATCATTTTAAGTGATACTCGAACTCGTCATGGTGATCATGCTTTTTTAGTAGAAAAAGATACCAAATTAAAGTTGGTAGATGTTAATAAAAGGCATGCAAGCTTACCTTTAATTAAAGGTTCATTATTGTTTGTGAAGAATTTAGATTTTATTAAATCCGGTCAAGTAATAGCTGAATATCCTACGACTAATAGGATTATTACAGAAAAAGCACAAAAAGCTGTTTTAGCAGATTTTTCTGGTAGTATTTATTTAAAGGATTTATCTTTAAATGAAGTACAAAATGAACAGAAGACTTTTAAAAATGTCGTTAAGGGTGGAGTTGTATGGATCCTTGCTGGACATGTTTTTACTGTACCATACGGTGCTCAATTAGTGATTTCTGAAAATGATTTTATATATGAAAATAATTTAATTGGAAAAACTGAATTTATCAGTCGTTATAATGGCAGAATTCGTATTTTCAAAAAGAAACAAGATTTTATAAAAGACATACTTATTATTACATCTTCCAAAACATATATTAATATAGATGTTTTGACAAAATTTTATAATGGATATCAACACTACTTTTTAATAACAGAAGAGCAAGATCAATTTGTTTTAAAAACTTTACCTAATCAATATATTGTTGACAAGCAATTGATAGCAGAGTTGATTACTGATGTTTATCGTACAAATACTGGAGGAATTATTAAATATTTGGATTTATCTGTATCAGATAAACAAATAGATGTTCATAATAAAAAAGATTACTACGATATTATAAATGGTGGTTATGTGCTATGGATAGCAGAAGAGACACATGAAATAAATAAAGATATATCTTTACTTTTAGTTAAGCATGGTCAATTTATAGATGCAGGTACAGAAATTATAAAAAATATTTTTGCTAATAGCAGTGGAATTATTGATATTGTACAAAAAGAAGGTATTGTTAGAGAAATTATAATTAAGCCAGGTATATTATATCCATATTCTAAGCATCATGATAATAAATCTAGAGGTTTTTTAAGACCAGGCGAAATTATTACTCATAATTTGAAAACAGATAAATTAGTTTATTGGGAACACTTTTACATAAAAAATGAACCATTTAATTTGATTAGACCAGTAGTAGTTTATTCAATTCCCAGCAAAACTATAAATTTTAGATATTCTGGAGACTCTTTTAATACTAATATATGTAATTTGAAATTAGTAAAACGTATTTATTTTAGAGATGGCGAAAGGATAAAGTCAGTATCAGGTATAGACATTGTTAAAACTTACTTAATAGCTGATTTACATAAAGAATGTTCAAATTTAACTTGTACATTACAGTTAAATACTGATTCAAGAAATAACTCTATATTTAGGATGAAGATTGTGACAATGGATCAATTGTCTTTGAAAGATAAAAATGATACGACTGATATAAAAAATTTATATACAAGAACGCGTTTATTAGTTAAAAATAATCAATATGTTAAAAGTGGTACTATATTAGCTCAAACTGAAATATTCTCTTGTCATCAAGGACAAGTAGTTTCTATTCAGCAAAATAAAGCCTCCAATCCAAGAATCTTATTAGTGACTTCACTAGATACAAAAATTTTTTCTGTTAATAATAATCAAAATATCAAAGTGAATGTAAATGATTGGGTATATGCAGGAGATGAAATTGCTACCAATCTTGTTTCGTATAGTTCAGGAAGAGTTATTTCTATTATGGATAATCAAGTTACTGTTCGTTTAGGACAACCATATTTAATATCTAGAGGTTCTTTTGTTCATGTTAATCATCAAGCTTTAGTGCAAAGAGGTGAAAATATTGCTACATTGATTTTTGAAAGAGCTAAAACAGGTGATATTGTACAGGGTTTACCAAGAATAGAAGAGATCTTAGAAGCGCGTAAAAAAGCTGATACAGTTTTTAATCCACATATAGTTTTAGAGTCTCAATTTCATACATATTTGAATCAAGGTCTAAGTTTATATGATGCAACAAGACTTAGTTTATTAATATTACAGTTATATTTAGTTAAAGAGTTGCAATTGGTTTATCAATCTCAAGGAGTAGAAATTTCAGATAAGCATATTGAAGTGATTGTAAGACAGATGACATCTAAGGTAAAAATTGAGAATGGAGGTGATGCTGATTGTTTGCCAGGAGAAATTATAGAACTGCAAAAAATAGAATTAATTAATCAGTCCTTACGTTTATCAGGTAAAGAAGAAGCATTATATCATCCAATTTTATTAGGTATTACTAAAGCGTCACTTAATACAGAAAGTTTTATATCTGCAGCTAGTTTTCAAGAAACAACAAAAGTTTTAACAGATGCGGCTATTTCAGGTAAATTAGATTGGCTAAGAGGTTTAAAAGAAAATGTAATTATAGGACGTTTAATACCTGCTGGCACTGGATTTAATCTTTATAATAATTCTCAATTTAATTGTCGAAATACACAAAACTTTTATCGAAAAGATTTATTGTCATTTACTCAAAACTCTAAAGAATTGAATTTTGAAGATATTATTGTTGATGATAGAAATGCTCATATGTATTCTACAAATAACAATTTATAATTTCCTGTGTAGTGTAAATATATCTATATTGTAGGTTGGATTTAGATCATTGTGTTATTATGGTTTACATATTAATATAAATTCTATTTTGTTTTTTCTTGATTATTATCTATATAATTATTTCATAAGTTATGTCAATAGTTTCATTAAGTGAATTGCTGGAAGCTGGTGCTCATTTTGGACATCAGTCTAGAAGATGGAATCCAAAAATGTTTCCATATATTTATACCGAAAGAAATGGTATACATATTATAGATTTAGTGCAAACAGCTCAATTATTAACAGAAGCATGTCATTTTATTCATGATGCTTCTCAAGAAGGGAAAAAATTTTTATTTTTAGGTACAAAAAGGCAAGCTGCCGGAGTAATTGCAGAACAGGCTATACGTTCTAATTCTTATTATGTTAATCAAAGATGGTTAGGCGGTATGTTAACTAATTGGATGACAATTAAATCAAGAGTTGATCGTTTGCAAAAATTAGAAATGGAAGAAGATGCTGGTATGATTGATGTGTTGCCAAAGAAAGAAGCATCAATTTACCGTAGAGAATTAGAAAAATTAAGAAAAAATTTAAACGGCATTAAAAATATGAGTAAATTGCCTGACTTTGTTATAGTTGTAGATCAAAAACGTGAAACAACAGCTATTCAAGAATGTATTAAATTAGGTATACCTACTATTTGTATATTAGATACAAATTGCAATCCGGAGATTATAGATATTCCAATACCAGCAAATGATGATGCTATTAGATCTATTAAGTTAATTATTAGCAAAATAGCTGATTCTATAATAGAAGGTGCAAATCATAACCCAAAAAGTTAGATAGCAAGCCTAAATTAAAATAATGATTTAATAATTGATTAGGGATGAATATGAGATGAAAATACAAATTTCTCCACATTTTGTTAAGGAATTACGTATTAAAACGGGGGCTGGTATGATGGACTGTAAAAAAGCTCTTCAAGCAGCAGATGGAAATATGGAAATAGCTTTAGAGAATTTACGTAAAAAGGGATTAGCATCGGCTGATAAAAAATCAACAAGATTAGCAACAGAAGGTATAATAGACAGCTATATTCATATAGGTTCAAGAATAGGCGTGTTAATTGAATTAAACTGTGAAACAGATTTTGTAGCTAGACGTATTGAATTTCAAAAGTTAGCTAAAAATTTAGCTATGCAAGTTGCAGCTTGTCAAAGTGTTTTTTATGTATCTGTAAATGACATACCTCAATATATTGTTGATAATGAAATTAGGATTGAGTCGGGAAAAGAAGATATTCTTGATAAGCCCCCTAAAATAAAAGATCAAATTATTAAAGCAAGAGTAGATAAAAGATTAAAAGAAATGTCTTTAATGCACCAAACCTTTATAAAAGATCAAAATATTGTAATTCAAGATTTGGTTAAAGAACATATAGCTTTACTTGGAGAGAATATAAAAGTAAGGCGTTTTCAAAGATTCTTGCTGGGTGAAAAAATAGATTCAAACTAAATTATATATATTTTATTTTATATAGTAAAAACTGTTGAAAATTTAAAAATAAAGTTAAATAATTACTATATCAATATATAATTAATTGTAATAGTGTTTTTATTTTAATTAATAAAGAGATTTAAAGTAAAAATCTAATATATTCAAATTATGTATACTACTTATTTAAATCATAATTTTTATGGATTATACAAAATTAGCAGAAATTTTTTCATTTGCTCCAGTATCTGCAGTTGAAGTAGGTAAGCATTTATATTGGACAATAGGTAGTTATAAATTACATGGACAAGTTTTTATAGTTTCATGGTTGGTAATAGCTATATTGATTACTATTGCTTTTATAGGAACTAGAAAATTAGATAAAATACCTGGAAAATGGCAAAATTTTATGGAATTTATACTGGAATTTTTGCAAGATATAGCAAAAAATCAAATAGGAGAGCATGAATATCGCTCATGGGTTCCATATATCGCAACTATTTTTTTATTCATTTTGGGTAGCAATTGGGCAGGTGCCTTAATTCCTTGGAAATTAATTCATTTGCCAGAAGGTGAATTAGCAGCGCCTACTAACGATATAAATACCACAGTTGCTCTATCTTTATTAACTTCAATGGCATATTTCTATGCTGGTTTAAGTAAAAATGGTTTAGGTTACTTTATGCGTTATATTGAACCAACACCCGTATTATTACCAATTAATATTTTGGAGGATTTTACAAAACCTTTGTCTCTTAGTTTTAGATTATTTGGTAATATCTTAGCTGATGAACTTGTTGTGTCAGTCTTTACGTTACTAGTTCCAATTTTAATACCATTACCTGTTATGATATTAGGACTATTTGCCAGTTCTATTCAGGCATTAATTTTCTCTACTTTATCTGCTGCTTATATAGGTGAAGCTATGGAAGGACATGGTGATCATTAAAATCAATATATCAATTTAATATCTTGAATAGTTAGTTAAACTTGTATTATTTGAATTTGAAATCTGTTAATTTTCTATATATTCTAATTATATAATACTATTTATGGATTCTATCATTTCTGCTGCTTCGGTTATAGCTGCTGGTCTTGCTGTAGGTCTTGCTGCGATTGGACCTGGAATTGGTCAAGGTAGCGCTGCAGCTAATGCTGTAGAGGGTATTGCTAGACAACCAGAAGTTGAAGGCAAAATTCGAGGTACGCTTCTACTAAGTTTAGCTTTTATGGAGTCTTTAACAATATATGGTTTAGTAGTTGCATTATCACTTTTATTTGCAAATCCTTACACGGGTTAAATTAGTTATTTACGCTTAGTTTTTATATTTCTATTATTAATTCTAGAATTAGAAGCTAAGCGTTTTATCAGATTGTAATTATGAAATTTGTATCTAAAATATAAATCTAACATTAATATATAGGTAAATGATTGAATTTTCGTTTCTATTATTCCAGATGTTAAGTGCAGAGACAGAAGGGGGGCTATTTGATTTTAATGCAACCTTGCCATTAATGGCATTGCAGTTTTTTGCTTTAACTATTGCATTAAATTCTATTTTTTATAAGCCTGTTATTAATGCACTGGACGAAAGGGATGAATATATTCGTAATAGTTTAACTACAGCCTCTGCTTCTTTATTAAGAGCTGATGAGTTGACAAAAAAATATGAACATCAGTTAGCAGAATCAAGAAAAAAAGCTCAAGATATTATTAAAGTGGCTCAAGAGCAAGCTCAACAAATAGTATCTGTGAAAATAAAAGAGGCACAGATGGATGCAGAAAGATTAGTATCTGAAGCATATGATCAGTTAAATGTTCAGAAAGAGAACGCTTTAAAGACTTTGGAAACACAAGTTGATACTTTAAGTGATATGATTAAAGTAAAGTTATTAAATGATTAATAAATATGATAACTATAAAATTTTGTTACTATTTTAAATAATTTGTAATATTTGGGATATATAGAAAGAATGGAAAATTCTATGCAAGTTTTTAATATAATTGCAAATTTTGAGACGAATATTAAAGAAGGTATTAGTTTTAATACAGATTTTTTAGAAGCTAATGTAATTAATATTCTATTGTTACTATCAGGTCTTATATATGTATTAAAAGAGTTTTTAGGCTCTATTCTTGTTACCAGACAGGAAAAAGTTTTATTGGCTATACAAGAATCAGAAGAACGTTTACAGCAAGCTAATTTAAGATTGAGCGAGTCAGAGAAGCAGCTTGCTCAAACACAAATGGTTATTACACAAATTATAAAGGAAGCGGAATTAACTGCGCAAAAAGTTAGGCAATCTATATTAGATCAAGGAAAAGCAGATGTAAATAAATTAATATCTGCTAGTAAAGCCAGTATTGCAACAGCTGAAATTCAAATTAAACAACAAATTCAGCTTCAGATTACATCTTTAGCTATAAAAAGAGTTACTATGCAGTTGCAAAATCAAATCACTCCTGCTCTTCAGAGTAAAATTATTGATAACAATATTGCTCAATTGGGAGGTCATTTATGAGCAGTCAAGGATTTATGTCTAAGGTTGCTATTCCTTATGCAGAAGCTCTTGTCGAATCAGCTAATAATGCTTCTGTATTAAATGAGGTAAACCAGGATTTATCTTTAATATCTGAAATACTAAAAGAATCAAAAGAACTCAAAACATTTTTTTATAATCCTTTAGTTACAACGGAAGTGAAAAAAAATGTTGTAAATAAGCTATTTGCTAATCAAGTCCACAGTCTTGTTATTAGGTTTTTACTTGTTCTTATAGATAGGCGTAGAATTACACTATTAGATATTATTATTAGTAAGTATTTAGAATTAGTGTATCAGTTACAGTCAATTGTAGTAGCAGAAATACTTACGCCAATTATTTTAACAGATATCCAGCAAAATGCATTAATAAGTAAAATAAAAGACATAACTAACAGTACAACCGTAAAGCTTGTAATTACAATAGAGCCCATATTAATAGCTGGTTTTATTGTAAAGATAGGATCTAAGACTATTGATACTAGTTTATATGGAAGATTAAAGCATATAGGCGCTTATTTGAACTCAGCTTCAAATATAAGTATTTAAAATAAGATATATAATAAATAATAATTTATAACTTTAATATGTTAAATATCAGACCAGACGAAATAAGCAATGTTATACGTCAACAAATTGATAAGTATGAACAAGAAGTTCAAGTAGCCAATATAGGTACTGTTTTGCAGGTTGGAGATGGTATTTCAAGAGTATATGGCCTAGATGAAGTTATGGCTGGAGAGTTATTGGAGTTTGAAGATCGCACAATTGGTATAGCTCTAAATTTGGAGAGCGATAATGTTGGAGTAGTTTTAATGGGTGATGGTAGAAATATATTAGAAGGTAGTTCTGTGAAAGCTACAGGTAAAATTGCTCAGATACCAGTTGGTGATTCTTTTTTAGGTAGAGTTGTAGATCCATTAGCACGACCAATTGATGCAAAGGGTTTACCAAATTCTTCAGAAACAAGATTAATTGAATCTTACGCTCCAGGTATTATTGGCAGACAATCAGTTTGCGAACCTTTGCAAACTGGTATTACAGCAATTGATTCAATGATTCCTATAGGAAGAGGTCAAAGAGAGTTAATTATTGGTGATAGACAAACAGGCAAAACTGCAGTAGCACTAGATACTATTATTAATCAAAAAGGTCAAGATGTTATTTGTATATATGTTGCTATTGGTCAAAAGGCTTCATCAGTTGCTCAGGTTGTATCTACTTTACAAGAGAAAGGTGCTTTAGAATATACAATAGTTGTAGCATCCAACGCTGATGATCCAGCTACATTACAGTATATTGCTCCTTATACAGGTGCTGCATTAGCAGAGTATTTCATGTATAAAGGTAAAGCAACTTTAGTAGTATATGATGATTTAACTAAACAAGCACAAGCTTATCGTCAAATGTCTTTATTACTACGTAGACCTCCTGGACGAGAAGCTTATCCAGGAGATGTCTTTTACTTGCATTCTCGACTATTAGAAAGGGCTGCAAAACTTAATAGTGAATTAGGGGGAGGTAGTATGACCGCCTTACCTATTATTGAAACACAAGCTGGAGATGTTTCTGCTTATATTCCTACAAATGTTATATCTATTACAGATGGTCAAATTTTTCTATCTGGAGATTTATTCAATTCAGGTATTCGTCCAGCTATTAATGTTGGAATTTCTGTTTCTCGTGTAGGTTCAGCAGCTCAAATTAAAGCTATGAAGCAAGTTGCAGGGAAATTGAAGTTAGAATTAGCTCAATTTGCAGAATTAGAAGCTTTTTCTCAGTTTGCTTCTGATTTAGATAAAGCAACACAAAATCAGTTATCTCGCGGCCAGCGCTTAAGAGAAATTTTAAAGCAAGCACAAAATTCTCCTATTCCTGTTGAAGAGCAAACAGCTATTATTTATACAGGCATTAATGGTTATTTAGATGATGTTGATTTACTGCAAGTTAAGGATTTTGTTAAAGCTTTAAGGGAAGATTTACGTAACTCAAAACCTGAATTTGGAGAGAGTATACGTACTACTAAAAAATTAAGCGAAGAAACAGAAGAGTTGTTGAAACAATCAATTGAAGATGTTAAGCAAGCTTTTTCAGTTTAGGTTTAATTAGAATTATTAGGATATTTTAATATACTTATAATTATCAAATATCCTAATTTAATTTTGAATTATGGTATAAGTTTTACCTTAATAAGTTTATACTTCATTTATGTTATAGATATATTCATAACCATGTCTTTCTAATTGATGGCCTATATCTGAACTGCCTGTATATATTATGTTTCCTTCATCCATTATATGTATGTAATCAGGAATAATATAATCTAATAATCTTTGATAATGTGTAATTATAAGAATTGAATTAAATTTGCTTTTAAACTGATTAATTTGTTGGGCGATAGTTTTAAGTGCATCTATGTCGAGTCCTGAATCAATTTCATCTAATATTGCTAGCTTACTATTGAGTAATTCCATCTGTAAAATTTCATTTTTTTTCTTCTCTCCACCGGAAAAGCCTTCATTAACATTCCTGGTTAAAAAGTTTGATTGCATATCAATAGTCTTACTTTTTGTACTAACTAATTCAAAAAAAGATAACGGATCTAATTCTGCATTTTGATTAGCTTTTCTATTAGAATTATATGCTAATCTTAAAAAGTCTATATTATTTACTCCAGGTATTTCTACTGGATATTGAAATGCAAGAAAAATACCTTTGTGAGATCTAACTGCTGCTTCTTCATAAGTAATATCTTGTTGATTTAATAAAATTTTACCTTCTATTATATGATATTTGGGATGGCCAGCAATTACTTTTGCTAAAGTACTTTTGCCTGAGCCATTTTTTCCCATTATTGCATGTATTTCACCTTTATTGATAGATAAATTGATACCTTTCAAAAGCTTATCTTTATTGTTGATCGTGACCTGTAAGTTCTCAATTTTTAACATATTTTGATTGTTCATTTTATATATTTATCCAACAGTTCCTTCTAACTTAAGGTTTAATAATTTATCTGCTTCCATAGCAAATTCCATGGGCAGTTCTTGTAACACTTCTTTACAAAATCCACTAATCATTAAACTAACAGCTTCCTCTACATTAATTCCTCGTTGTAAAAAATAAAATATTTGTTCCTCTCCAATTCTTGAAGTTGAAGCTTCATGTTCTATTTTTGCCGAAGGATTTCTTACTTGTATATAAGGGAATGTATTAGCTTGACATAGTTTTCCTAATAATAAGGAATCACACTGAGAATAATTGCGTGCATGGTTAGCTTTAGGACCAATTTTTACTAAACCTCTATAACTGTTAACAGAGAAACCTGCAGAAATACCTTTTGATATAATTTTACTTTTTGTATTAATTCCAATATGTATCATTTTACTTCCAGTATCTGCTTGTTGATAGTGATTAGTTAAAGCTACAGAAGAAAATTCTCCCATTGTATTTTTACCTGTTAAAATACAACTAGGATATTTCCAGGTAATAGCAGAACCTGTTTCTATTTGTGTCCATGAAATTTTTGCATTATCTCCTGCACATAATCCTCGTTTAGTTACAAAGTTATAAATCCCTCCTTCGCCTTTTGAATTTCCAGAATACCAATTTTGCACAGTCGAATATTTTATTGTAGCATTTTCAAGAGCTATTAACTCTACAACAGCTGCGTGTAGTTGATTATTGCTAAATTGTGGTGCTGTACACCCTTCGAGGTAACTTACATAACTGTTTTTATCAGCTACAATAAGAGTTCTCTCAAATTGTCCAGCTTCTTTATTATTAATTCTAAAATATGTAGAAAGTTCTAGTGGACAATGTGTATTAGGAGGAATATAACAGAAAGAACCGTCACTAAATACAGCAGAATTTAATGCAGCAAAATAATTATCACCAACAGGAACAACAGATCCTAAATATTTCTTTATTAAATTCGGATATTTATATACAGCTTCAGTAATAGAGCAAAAAATAACACCAACTTCAGCAAGCTCTTTTTGGAAAGTTGTAGCTACAGATGTGCTGTCAAATACGGCATCAACAGCAACGTTAGTTAATTTTTTTTGTTCTGTTAAAGGAATTCCTAGTTTATTGAATGTATCTAATATTTCTGGATCAACTTCATCTAAATCTTGGAGACTTTTTTTATATTTAGGTGCAGAATAATAAGTGATTTTATTATAATCTATTTTTTTGTATTTTAATTCTCCCCATGTTGGTTCATTCATTTTCGTCCATCTTTTATAAGCATTGAGCCGAAAATTTTTTAGATACATAGGTTCATTTTTTTTTGCTGATATACTTTCAACAATATTTTTATTTAAACCAGGGGGTAAACTATCAGATTCAATATTCGTATAAAATCCATATTTATATGGTTGATTTATAAAATTATCTATAGTCATATTATTGCTTAGGTTTTTTATGTTCGTTATTTGTAATATTCATTATTAATATAAATTTTAATATTTATTATATAAAATTACATAATACTTAAGTCAAATTTTACGAATTTATTCATAAATAAAAGTAATATATATCAAATTATCATTTAGTTCTCTAGCATATAATACAGTAGATATTCTATAAATATCACTATATATTTCTTGAATAGATTGTGATATTAAATAAATGTAATACTTAAATTTAAATAATCTAGTAATTTTTTTTATCCTTATATTTAGCAGCATATATCGAATTTTTGTAGTAATACCTTCTAAAGCTTGTGAAGCAAAAGTAGAAATAAAAATAATTTTATTTGCTCGCTTGTTTTCATATTGTTTCAATAATTCAAAAAAACAAAATGTTATATCTTCATATGTTGTTGTTAAAAATATTATACTAATAGTAAGAAAATAATGGATAAAAATTAAAAGTATTCTTAACTGTAATATATATCTATTAAATAGATATATCAGAAAATAATAAATATACGATAATCTTATTACATATATATTAAATAATGATTCAATTAATATAATAGTTATATAGATTAATATACATGCTATATATAAAATATGAAATGAAAATTTTTTATAGTTATTATTTTTACTTTTAAAGTAGAAAAAAAACATCAAATATACACATATACTGCTCGCAATATGTTTCTCATGAGTATATAGAACAATATATAAATACGTAAACAGAACATATATTTTATAACGTGATTTTACTTTATGTAACCAAGTCTTAGGCGAATGAGTATATCTATCAAGTAAAAAGTTTTGCATTAAGTTCATATAAGTTTATATTAATGGATATAAATCATGATTAATTTTATAATCTATAGTATGGATATATAATACTAAGGTAGATGGCGAAATTGGTATACGCATCATATTCAAAATGTGACAACTTATAGTTATGAGGGTTCAAGTCCCTTTCTACCTATATTTTAGATAATATTAAATATAGAAGAATTATATGAGTTTATTAGTTTTAGGCGCAACAGGTACTTTAGGAAGACAAATTGTTAGACGAGCTTTAGATGAAGGTTTTCAAGTTAAATGTTTTGTTAGAAGTTTTCGTAAGGCTGCATTTTTAAAAGAATGGGGTGCAGAGCTAGTTTATGGGGATTTAAAATTACCAGAAACAATACCACCAACATTATTAGGTATTACAGCAATTATAGATGCTTCTACTGCTAGAACTTCTGATTTATATAATGCTGCCAAGATAGATCTTTATGGTAAATATATTTTAATAGAAGCAGCTAAAAAAGCTTATATTAAAAGATATATTTTCTTTTCTATTCTTAATGCGAATAAATATTCTGAAATACCTTTAATTAAGATGAAAATAATTATAGAAGATTATTTAATAAATTCAGGAATTGATTATACAATTTTTAATTTAGCTGGTTTTTTTCAAGGTTTAATTGCGCAATATGCTTTACCTATTTTAGATAATCAGACAGTTTGGATTGCAGATGATGTTAAGTCAGTAGCCTATATGGATACTCAGGATATAGCTAAACTAACAATTAGAAGTTTATCTATAGCAAAAACTAAAAACAAAATTTTACCTTTGGTGGGTTGTAAATCTTGGAATTCAATGGAAATTGTCGAATTATGCGAAAAGCTATCTGGCCAAAGGTCCAGGATCTCTCGAATTCCGGTCTTCATTTTAACCCTGCTTCGCAGGCTAACATATTTTTTTCAATGGAGTTGGAATATATCTGACAGATTGGCTTTTACTGCAGTTTTAGCAAGTAGTGATAGTTTTAATACATCAATGAGTGAAGTTTACGGTCTTTTACAAACTAATGAAAAAGACACAGAAACATTAGAAGACTACTTTAAAGAATACTTTAGCAAAGTTATGAAAAAACTAAAAGAAATAAACTATCAGTCAATTAATCAGCAAATCAACAAAAGTAATTTTTAATTTTATTGTACTAAAAATTATATTATGAATATTTTTGTTTTTACAGCTTATTTATTAAGTCAACCTAAATTAATAAAAATAAAACATCAAAATTTTTGTTATATGTCAGTGTCTTTAAATAATTTTTTGGATAATATGGCAAATATTAAAATTAAAGTATTTGCAAAAGGAAAAATAGCTAGGCAAGTTTTTGATTTATATAAAGAGAAAAATACTGTAATTATTGAAAGCTCTATTTATATTAAAAAAACAAGATTTTTAAACAAAAATAAAAAAAAACGAAAATAATTTTTGTCAAAATTAATAAAATACACAACATATATACTTAAATCTACAATAAAATTATTGAGTTTTTTTAGTATTTTATTCCTTTAGTATAATTTTCATATACAATATTATTGACTTGTTTTGAAATTTTATAATTATTAAATAGGATATTCATTATGTTTACTTTAAAAATCTTTGTTTATACAACGGTTATTTTTTTTGTATCTCTTTTCTTTTTTGGTTTTTTATCTAATGATCCTTCTAGAAATCCAAACAGAAAAGATTTAGAGTAATATATTCTATAGTATTTTTAGTATGATTAATTAGAGACTTTGATTTCTGATATAAAAGATGCAGCTAAATACTTGTGATTTTCTTTCAATACGCAAATAGTTATTTTGAATTTGGGGTTAATTAGATAAATATACTCATAATATAATATATTTTTTTTTACGGATTCAATTTTAATACAGTTATGTGTATAAATTTTAAATCTGTAATATTTAATTTCATCATTTGTGATTTTATGTAATTCCCCAATATTAGACCGCTTGTCTTGAAAAAACAAGTAATATGTTCTTTCATAATTTTTTTTGTTATATAAATGGTAATTATATATTAAATGGTCTTCTTTTTCTCGTATGTATATATTCTCTATTTGTTTGAGATTTATTTCTTGTTTATTATAGTCTACTTTCTTCTTATGAATAAAATAATTGCTTCTTTGGCATATCCATTGTCCTTCTAATTTATTTAAAATATTTTCGTATATCATGCTATTGTAAAATATAATTTAATTAAGATTTGTGCCTACATACAAAATATTTTCATATTTATTGTTTGTAAAATATTCCATAAACAGAACAGGCATTTGTCTAAATGGACTATATAAATTCACACCAATACTTATTTGATAATAATCTTGATATATTAATTTTGATTTATACATATCAGCTAAATATAAAATTTGATATGATATATTCTTGGTATAACTAATCAAGAAATATATGGCAATATATTTAATTGGATATATCTGATATTTTATATTAAGTAAATAATTAGTTTTATGAATTAATTTAGAATTATACAAATTTCTTCTGTTAGTACATTCATCATATATATCGCTAAATGATGTTGTAGCAATTAAATTTTTAGTAATATCAAATATATAAGCTTTTATATTTAATTGTATAGTATTTTTATATATATTAGGTAAAATTAATGGTGGGTTAAATATTCTACTGTAACTCAAAAATATATAAGGATATAAGTTAATTATATAATTCATGTATTTAATTATTTCATTATCATAATAAAACAAAAAATTTAAATATATCGCAGAATTTTTTACAATGTTAGAATATCTAAATATAGGATATTTCAATATTAATAATAAATATAATTCTTGTGATCTTATTAGTTTAGATATGTTACATAAATAATGATTAGTATTTATCTGCATATTTATATAAGAATAATTATAAATTGAGATGAAGTGTTTTTCTTCATATTGTATAACTAATTTTTGAATTATATTCATTTTATCTTTTAAGAAGTATTGTAATTTTACCTTTAAATTTTCTGTTCTTATTCTTAAATTTGATATGTCTTTAGTGCAGAGATTAGAATTAATAATTTGGATATAATTATAATTATATGTAAATTTATAGTAATAAATAATATAGTAAATATATGAAAAGTAAATATCTATGTAATCACTCATTATTTTTAGAAGCGATAACTTTATATTTATGTTGGGTAAAGTCACAGAGGTACTTAGCTTAATTTGTAATTTTCTTATAAAATTCAATCTGTATTTAAATTCTAATATATAAGATTGTTGAGGCCTGAATAATGTAAGTTTATTTAGTAAATTTTTTGGAAATGTTAAAGTATTATTTCCAAATATATTAGCATCTTCTTGTTTATAAATATATTTTATTTGGTTATTATACAAGCTATATTTTATATGTACAATTAATCCTTTTGATAAAGTACTGATGTTATAACTACAATTTTTTATTATTCTTTCTTTTTTAAAATATAATATCCTAGATTCTAATGCGTATAAATTTAATATTTTATTAGGCAAAAGATCAAGATTTTTTACCATGAAATTATTTAATTCATCAAAGGTGTGTTTTTTTTTATTTGTTCAGTTTTACATTCTATATATACAGAATGAATTTTACCTTCATTAATGGTTAAATTAATCTTGTTCATCTGAGATGTATTTTTTATATTGATACTTGACCATTTATAACCACGTGATAGATACCAAAGATGTATTTTGTCAAGGATGGAATCAATCAACAAAAAATTTTTAGGCATTCCTAATTGATATAGAAATATTTTTCGTAAAAGTTTACTACATATTTTCAACTTTTTATGTTTTGCAATATTTATTTGATTTATAACAGGATATATATTTACGTTAAAAATATCTTGTTTGTATTTTGTATACAATATTGTATATTTATTAATAGAACTAATACATCCAGAATTTTTTAATATATGTATGTATTTTTTTAAATGTATATTATTGAAGTGAAAATTTCTAAAATTTTTAATTTTAGCATATTGATTTTGTTTACAATCCATTATTTTTCGTAACAAATGTTTATTACATCTATTGACTTTTACTTGTGTATGATTAAACTCATTAGATTTTAATGTTTTGTTAAAGTAAACGTTGGAAACCATTGCATAATAATTTAGATAATGTGTCTTTTTAGAATTATAAGGCAATAAAGAGGAAATAAGAACAAGTAAATGAAAAAAGATAAATGGCATTTAGTATAATCCTAATTAAATTAAAAAGTATATTAATTATGTTTTTAAATTGATGTAACAATATTTGATTTTGAGGATTTATGCAATCTAATTATATATTAATTTCTTATTAATTTATATTCTTTGATATTTAATTATGAAATATTGGAATTTAAAAAAAATTAACCAGTCATCTTTGGATAAAACTGGTGTGATACCTAGATCAATTAGTAAGCTTTTTGAAAAATTTAAAAAAGAGTTAGATCCAAACGCTGAAGTCGAAGCTATAGAAGAATTTAAGGTAGCCAGATACCAAACTGTTGCATCAGTTAAATATCTTGTTTTCTTATTTATTATGCCTATTCTTATGAATCAAATTTCTAAAAGCTTCCTTTTCGGGCCTTTTATTAACTATTTATGGAATAAAGATGAGCATATTATTTTTCTTAATCAATCACAAGAGGAACGAGCATTCGCGGAATTACAAAGATTTGAGGAAAAGTTACATTTTGAAGTTCTTATTGGGAAAATAGATCATCCTTCTTCAAATTTAATTAATTATAAAATGACAGAAAAAGCTTTAGAACTTGCTATAGACTATGCTCATGAAAGCTCTTGTGCTATTAAGAATATTTTAGCAGATTTATTATCAATAGCTATTTTTATTTCCGTTATTATATCCAGTAAAAGACAGTTTTCTATATTGAGATCATTTTTGAATGAATTAATATATAGTTTAAGTGATACAGCTAAAGCTTTTCTGATTATATTATTTACAGATATGTTTGTTGGTTTTCATTCTCCTCATGGTTGGGAAGTAATTATAGAAATGATTTTAAGACATTTGGGTTTGCCTGAAAGTAGAGATTTTATTTTTGTTTTTATTTCTACATTTCCTGTTGTTTTAGATACTATATTTAAATATTGGATTTTTAGGTATTTAAATAAAATTTCGCCATCAGCTGTTGCAACTTATCATAATATGAATGAATAAGACACTTGATTTTTTACATATTTAAGTTTAATATTATTTCTTAAGCATCTGTGGCCGAGAGGCCGAAGGCAGCGGACTCATGTGTGACCCGTTTTTAGGTGTTAACCGATCTATAATTATTGATTTTAGGTTAGCTAACTAAAAATCAAATCTTAACAAATGAAGATTTAGATAAACTATACTTTTTTTGTTGGTTCAAATCCATCTATTCTGAATCATGAATATAATTGATGAGTTAATTTATTTATATGTTAGCCTTAATTATAAATAAATAAAGCAAACTCATTCACAAGTTAATATGGTTAGGAAAACAAACCCTTGTAGAAAGTACTGATTATTAGAATATATTTTAATAATGATTTTAAAATATATATATTATTGCCCTTAAGCTGTATTATTATGAGTTAATATGAGCATGATTCTTATTAGCGGCAGTCAGTATATAGAGAGGAACCTAAGTTAACAAAGGCTATAAAAAGTATGGAACGGAGAAACTGGTAAGTATAAAATACTATAATAAATTATTAGTTACATTTAAGGCAAATATAAAATATTTATCAGTAAGAAGTAATAGTAAAGTTATTGATTAGGTAGTTAAATTATAAACTATATTCAAAACAAACTTATTACGTCTATTAATTCACATCATACCTGGTTATACGAAATTCATATATAATAATGACTAGTTACATACTTGACGAAAAAACTAAATGGAAATATTTACCATGGGATCAAATAAACCAAAGGGTTGCTGTACTAAAGTATAAAATATACAAAGCTGCGAAAATGTGTGACAAAAATTTAATATACAAAGCACAAAATAATTTAGTGAATTCTAATGAAGCTAAAATTATGGCAATTCAGCATATATGTCAATCTATAAAAGATTCTTATATGAACTGGGATAATGAAAACTATAGTATATCAGATATACATAAAACACATATTTTTAGCCTTTTATTTGATTACCAAAGGTCATATAAAATATATAGATCTTTTCAATCTATGATAGAAAAGATTGAGCAATATATAATCTATTTATGTTTACAACCAGAGTGGAGCATAAAATTCAAGTCTAACTTTGATACAAGTATATATAATCATATATCATCTCAACTAGAAGGCAAAAATGTTATTTCTTACAATCATACTGATAGTGTAAAAAGCACTTGCTTAATTAATTTCAATTATTATATACCAAGTCAATATATTAATATTAAATATATAAAAAAAAAATACAAACATTTCCATATTTTTTTTATAATATAATCAAATGGTTAAGAATACAAAGTTTGAATGAACCGTGTATAATATCTGGTTATTCATCCTTCTTACAACCAGGTGACTTCATATCTTTTAATTATAGAATATATACTTTAATATGTAATGTATATTTACATGGGATTGAATGGTTTAATTTTAAATTTATGCCTGTAGCAAGAAGAATTTATAGCATGAAAAGAAATCAAATCTTCAGTCGATATATATCAATTAAATACGGATTATGTAATTCAACTAATTTGTATTACAGTGATTTTATTAAAAACTTATATATTGTGTCTAAATCTATACATAGCCATATTAGCTTATACATTAATAAAAATAAAAAGTACTTGAGAAGTCAAATTTACTGTTTTTATTGGATAGTAAAAAAAATGCATAAGTTATTAGTTTATGATCTGTATTGGAATTTAGAATTAAGTAAAAATACATATAATTACTTAGTATATTGTTGCAAACATTTACTATACAGTAAAGATTCATTAAAACGTTTACGTATCAATAACCATATAAAATTAAAACAATTTATACAGCAATTATTCAATTTACTAAAACTTTTTTTTGAATCTTATAATATATTACTATCTTTCGTTATAGTTAAAAAGTTGTATAAATTATTTTCTGATATTTTATATTTTTGGTACAAAAAAAAATATAAAAAAGTTTTGAGATTCGAGTTACGTAAATTACATAATTACTGGAATAGTAAATTATTTATTGCTTTTATAATCAAAATGAGATTAAACTTACTATATATGACATTTTTACAACAAATTAATAGATAGTAGCCGTATGAAGTGAAAATTTCAAGTACGGTTTTGTAAGAGAGGTTTTTAAAGAAATCGACTCTAATAATCCGCCATCTTATTAAGGACGTCGCTGGTTCGAATCCAGCCAGATGCAATCTAGATTTATTTCATTGAAGCGGGTAGCGGGAATCGAACCCGCATCATTAGCTTGGAAGGCTAAGGTTTTACCACTAAACTATACCCGCTAATAATCTAATAGTATCATATATTTTAGTATTGTGGTTAAAAGTTTTTTTACTGTTATTTGTTCAATTTATATTTAGTTTATACCTTCAAGTACAACTCCCAAAAATTTTGCTAAGGATGCTGCTCGTTCTTCTATTTCTGATAAAAGCATAGGTTGACCAACTTGTGTTAAAGGTATTTCTCTATTATCTTTTGTTTTTAAATAAATTTCTCTTTTAGGTGTTAATCCTTCTTGTATACTAACTTTAATAGAATAAATCTCATTTATTTGATATTCTAATTGTAAAACACGATTTTTGCCTGGAAAGCCTAAGCGAAATATAGTAATTAATCCACGATCACGATTGAATTCATTGTAGCCAGAGCCTACATTCCATATAATAGTTAACCATAAAAATAAACTAATAAATATAGCAGCTGTTCCATAAAATGTCATAATTATACCTTGAGGTAAGAATAACAAATCAGTAGATTTTGTGAAAGGCAATAATTCTATTTTAAAATAACTAGATAAACCAACTAAAAAAAAACTTAATCCGCCTGTGAAAATTATTGTAGCCCAACAATAATTGCTGATTCGTCGAGATCCTAATATCTTGTCTATCTTAATTTGAGGCATAGTATAAAAATGTAGTTTTTAAATGTAAAAGTTGGATTAAGGAATTACTTGAGTATCAAAAGATTGGCTTTTGATACATATATTTATTTTTGTGTATAATTAATTTGCCTATATTAATCTAATTGACTGTAAACCAAAATATAAGCTTAGTGCTAATCCAGTAAATATGGTTGTAAATAGTATATAGCTAATAAAAACATGCATAGTATGATTAAAACTCCTTTGGTAATTGATTGTTTGAGATATATAGATTTATTAATATAATTAGAGTCATATATAACAATAAGATTATTATAGAATATAATTGTTTATTGTTGATATTAAAATAATACTAATTATTAGTATTAATATATAGAATTTAATATAATGAAATCAAGTCTATAGTTTATTATATAAATTCGATGGATTATAATTACTTATATATTATTTATTACTTCTGGAGAACAGAATTATGTCAGATTTTATTCAATCATATAATAATGATCCTTTTGTAGGCAATTTATCAACTCCTGTTAGTACTTCAACATTTACTAAAGGTTTATTAAGTAACTTGCCTGCTTACAGAAGAGGCCTTTCTCCTCTCTTAAGAGGCTTAGAAATTGGGATGGCTCATGGTTATTTTTTGGTTGGTCCTTTTGATAAGTTAGGTCCTTTAAGAAATACAGATGTAGCTTTATTATCAGGCTTTTTATCTTCTGTAGGATTAATTATTATTTTGACTGTATGTTTATCAATGTATGGTAATGTTTCATTTGATAAAAATGATTCAAAAGACATACTACAGACATCAGAAGGATGGGGACAATTTACAGCTGGTTTTTTGGTTGGAGCTGTAGGTGGATCAGGTTTTGCTTATTTACTTTTAGCTAATATACCTATTTTACAAAATCTTGGATTAAGCTAAATTTTGATAAATGCTTACTAAGATTTAATTGTTTCAATAAATGTAGTATTTTATTTTTTATAACAAGCTAGTAAGGGGACTTGAACCCATAACCTGCTGATTACAAATCAGCTGCTCTACCAGTTGAGCTATACTAGCATTTTAGAGTTTTAAGATGGTAATACAAAAATTAACGTAGTACCATCTTATTTTTTAATATTAATTAACTAACTTCATTTCCATTTTGATTTTTGATCTCTAAGGAAGTTGAATTGCAGTCTATATAATAATGAATTGTTTCATCAAAACAAGTTGAAGACCAACCTATAGGTGTTTCTAATGATAGATCGTCTATATCTGAATCATCGTTTATGTTCATATGATTAATATACTGTAGTGATTCCATAATTTTTTCTCCCATTACTCTCTGTTTAAATAGCATTATATATTATAAATAGTATCATACTATATTTAAATTGTCACTACTTATAGTTGATTTTTAATAAAAAATATAGACTCATATATTAAATTTATGTAAAGATTTTATTGCTTTTGTACATATTTTTATTTTAATCCATCGTTTTTGTTTATATGACCATATTTTTTTAGTTTGTAGGTTAATATTTTGTACTTTTTTAGTTCTTACATGCGAATGCGAGATTTTATAACCATTATTTGGTTTTTTGAATGTTAACATACATTTTTTTACCATATTATTATTTTTCAATCCTTAACTTTTTGTCAATTGTATTTATGTTAAATTTCATTATTGACTATCTTTACTTAATATATTTCTTTAAAGTGATTGCAAGAGTTGATTTCGGAATAGCTCCAATTACAGTATCAACTCGTTGACCTTCTACAAAAATCATTAGTGTAGGTATGCTTCTTATTCCATATTCACTAGCTGTGCTAGGATTTTCATCTGTATTAAGTGTAACAACTTTGAGTTTATCTTTATATTCATTAGCTATTTGATCTATTATTGGTGCAACCATACGACATGGACCACACCAAGGAGCCCAAAAATCTACTAATACTGGACAACTCGATTTTATTACTTCTTCATGAAATGAAGCATCAATAACTTGTGGTACAGACAATTTATTTATCTCCTTTATTTCTTACTTGAAAAATATTAGCATAAAAAATAGTACATTTACCAATATTGGTATTTGATTATATATATTCTTTATATTATATATTTTTGATATTAATAAAAATTATCATTACTATAAATAATTTTGCAATTATTTGATTCATATATAATGGTAAATTTATATATAAGGTTAATCAAACATAATATACTAAGCATAATAATATTATGAAGCTAAGTTAATGTTAAAGATATGCTTTGTACTCTAATATTAACTAGTCGACTAACAACCTAATGATACTGCCTTAAATTCAAGGAGGAATAAATGTCTCAATCTGTAGAAGAACGGACAAGAATTAAGAATGAACGCTACGAGTCTGGTGTAATTCCATATGCAAAAATGGGATACTGGGACCCTAATTATGTAGTTAAAGATACAGACGTACTAGCTTTATTTCGTGTTAGTCCACAACCAGGTGTTGATCCAGTAGAAGCATCTGCTGCAGTTGCAGGTGAATCATCTACGGCTACTTGGACTGTTGTATGGACAGATTTATTAACAGCTTGTGACTTATATAGAGCTAAAGCCTATAAAGTAGATGCTGTTCCAAATACTACAGATCAGTATTTTGCTTTTATTGCATATGATATAGATTTGTTTGAAGAAGGTTCTATTGCTAACTTAACAGCTTCAATTATTGGTAATGTATTCGGTTTTAAAGCAGTAAAAGCTCTACGATTAGAAGACATGCGCATACCAGTTGCTTACTTAAAAACTTTCCAAGGCCCTGCTACTGGACTAGTAGTAGAACGTGAACGTATGGATAAATTTGGTCGTCCGTTTTTAGGTGCAACAGTGAAACCTAAATTAGGTCTTTCTGGTAAAAATTATGGTAGAGTTGTATATGAAGGTCTTAAAGGTGGTTTAGACTTCTTAAAAGATGATGAAAATATTAACTCTCAGCCTTTCATGCGTTGGAAAGAAAGATTTTTATACTCAATGGAAGGTGTAAATAGATCAATTGCAGCAACTGGTGAGGTTAAAGGACATTATATGAATGTCACAGCTGCTACAATGGAAGATATGTATGAAAGAGCTGAATTTGCCAAGCAATTAGGAACAGTCATTATTATGATTGATCTTGTTATTGGTTATACAGCAATTCAAACTATGGCTATATGGGCGCGTAAAAATGATATGATTTTACATTTACATCGTGCTGGCAATTCAACTTATTCTCGTCAAAAAATTCATGGAATGAATTTCCGTGTTATTTGCAAATGGATGCGTATGGCTGGTGTAGACCATATTCATGCTGGAACTGTAGTAGGTAAGCTAGAAGGTGATCCGTTGATGATTAGAGGGTTTTATAATACTTTACTACAGACACATTTAGAAGTTAATTTACCTCAAGGTATATTTTTTGAACAAGATTGGGCTTCTCTACGTAAAGTTACGCCTGTTGCTTCAGGTGGTATTCACTGCGGACAGATGCATCAGCTGCTAGATTATTTAGGTAATGATGTTGTTCTTCAATTTGGAGGTGGTACAATAGGTCATCCAGATGGTATACAGGCTGGTGCAACAGCTAATCGTGTAGCATTAGAAGCTATGGTGCTAGCTCGTAATGAAAGCCGTGATTATGTTGCAGAAGGACCACAAATTTTACGTGATGCTGCTAAAACATGTGGCCCTTTACAAACTGCTTTAGACCTATGGAAAGATATTAGTTTTAATTATACTTCTACAGATACAGCTGATTTTGTCGAAACTCCAACAGCTAATGTATAATATATATCTATTCTTTATCTTGTGATCATATTTATTTTCATTAGATATAATGAAAATAAAATGTTAATTATTTTTAACAGATATAAAAATATTATAAGGAGTATTTAATAGTGAGATTAACACAAGGAACTTTCTCTTTCATTCCAGACCTTACAGATGATCAAATTACTAAACAGATTCAATATGCTATTGCACAAAATTGGTCTGTTAGTATTGAATATACAGAGGATCCGCATCCGCGTAATAATTATTGGGAATTATGGGGACTACCATTATTTGATATTAAAGATCCTGCAACTGTACTATTTGAAATAAACAGCTGTCGTAAACAGTATCCAAATTTGTATATCAAACTTAATGCGTTTGATAATACTAGAGGAACAGAAAGTTGTGTGCTATCATTTATTATTAATAGACCAGCTTATGAACCAGGTTTTGAATTGGTTAGAACAGAAGATGATGGTAGAAATCAAAGATATAGCTTCCGCAGTTATGCGACAGCTAAACCAGAAGGTTCTAGATATTAATTTAAGTTAATAATATAAAAAGAGATTAGTTAAATTAATCTCTTTTTATACTATTATATTTGATAATTAAGCAATTTATGAAGAAATAAAAATAAAAATATGATTGATAATACTTTAGTAAATTTACAAGAAGAATATCATAAAACTCAAATACAAGAAGTTTTAGATGAGTTGCAACAAGAGTTAGTAGGTCTTCAGCCAGTAAAAACAAGAATTAAAGAAATAGCTGCTTTATTACTAGTTGACAGATTAAGAAATAACTTAGGTTTAGTATCTGGAAGTCCTGGATTACATATGTCTTTTACTGGTAGTCCTGGTACAGGTAAAACAACAGTAGCCATGAAGATGTCTGATATTTTACACAGATTAGGTTATATTAGAAGAGGACATTTATTAACTGTAACTAGAGATGATCTTGTAGGTCAGTATATTGGTCATACAGCTCCAAAAACAAAAGAAGTATTAAAGCAAGCTATGGGAGGAGTTCTATTTATTGATGAAGCTTACTATCTATATAAACCAGATAATGAGAGAGATTATGGAGCAGAAGCTATAGAAATTTTACTACAAGTCATGGAAAATCAAAGAGATGATTTAGTAGTCATTTTTGCTGGATATAAAGATAGAATGGATAAATTTTATGAATCTAATCCAGGTTTATCGTCAAGAGTAACCAATCATGTAGATTTTCCAGACTATACAGCTGAAGAATTATTGGCTATAGCTAAGCTAATGTTAGAAGAACAACAATATCGTTTTGCACCAGAGGCAGATAAAGTTCTTTTAGAATATGCTGGAAGACGCATGAAACAGCCTCATTTTGCAAATGCTCGGAGTATACGTAATGCAATTGATAGAGCTAGAATGAGACAAGCAAATAGGATTTTTATTAGTGGAGACAAAATTTTAACTAAAAATGACTTAGTCACAATTAAAGCAGAAGATATATTAAAAAGTCGTTTATTTAACCAATAAATAATACTCCTATATATAGTATATTTCATTGACAAAGTATAATTTTTCATATACCATAAACCTTAATAGAAATTATGGCGATATAGCCAAGTGGTAAGGCAGGGGATTGCAAATCCTTTATCCCCAGTTCAAATCTGGGTATCGCCTAGTGAACTTATATTACATCATAAAGTATATTGGGGGATGTGGTGGAATGGTAGACACAACAGACTTAAAATCTGTTGATTTTCAATAATCGTGAGGGTTCAAGTCCCTCCATCCCCAATAATATAAAAATAATTTAATTTACTCGATGTTAAAAATTTAAATTACTTATTATGTGCATATGTGTAAACTGTAGGCATGTTCATAAATGTGTTACTTACGAGCTAATTCAAAAACAGCATAATTGTAAATGTAATATTAAAATTATTGACAATTCTTTTATACCTAAAAAAGCATTAATTAATATTAACATTAGTTATGTTAACCGTAATATATATTATGACTGGGATCTTATAGAATGTTTGTCATTTGTTGAAATGCCTGGTCAATGGATATTCTATAGGTAAATTTGATATATTTGATTAGTCTTATTTTTATAATTATGATAATGAATAAGCCTTTAATTGTGTTTTTAATATTTCTGTATTTACATTTGATGTTCTAACTAATGCAATTCTCCCTGTGCGTGCAATTTCAATAATTCCATATTGTTGTAATAAATTTTCAATGGCAACCATTTTGCCAGGATCACCTGTGACCTCTAAAATTAAATATTCATTAGCCATATCTACAACTTTTGCTCTAAATATATTTGCGATTTCTAATATAGCAGATCTATTTTCTAATAGAGCATGAATCTTTATTAAAACTAATTCTCTTTCTACAGAAGGTATATCAGTAATGTTTTGAACCTTTAATATATTAACTAACTTATATAGCTGCTTCGTTAGTTGTTCTATTGTTCTGTTATCACCATTTACTATCATGGTAATTCTAGAAATACCTGCTTTTTCGGCTGGGCCAACAGCAAGACTTTCAATATTAAAACCACGTCTAGCAAATAATCCAGCAATTCTAGACAAAACTCCTGCTTCATCTTCAACAAGAACAGACAAAGTATGTTTCATAAAGTATCTCCTCATATTTAGTAAGAATTCAAAATTATTTTGATTTCTAATTATTTATGTAATGTTATAATAATTTGCATATATTTAACAACATTATTTATAAACTTAAAAACAGGCAACTCAATATCTGTGTTAGAGAAATCGAAAAAAGAAAGAAAAAGAAATGATATAGAACCATTAATAAATGCACAAATTAAGTACAGTGAAGTACGTGTAATTGATGTTTCCGGATCTCAGTTAGGTATATACTCATCTGATGAAGCTTTAAATATGGCATTAAATTTGGGTTTAGACTTAGTACTAATTAGCGAAAAATCCAATCCTCCTGTATGTCGTATAATAAACTACGGAAAATATAAATTTGCTCAAGAAAAAAAAGCTAAAGAAGCTAAGAAAAAGCAACATAATGTTACAATAAAAGAAGTAAAGATGAGATACAAAATAGATGTACATGATTATAATGTACGTATTAATCAAGCATTACGTTTTTTACAAGCTGGTGATAAAGTGAAGGCTAATGTAATATTCAGAGGTAGAGAAATTCAACATGCTAAGTTAGCTATTGAATTGTTAAATAAGATGGCACAAGATTTAAGCCATACAGCAGAAGTTCAACAGCCTCCTATAAAGGATGGAAAGAATATGATTATGATTTTATCGCCTAAAAAACTATGACAATTAATAATCATGAATTCTATATTTTTGACAATATAAACTATATTATATCAATATATTGCATTAAATAAACATATTTATAATAATAAGGACGAGTAAATGTCTCGCTATAGAGGACCTAAACTAAAAATATCTAGAAGATTAGGTGATTTACCTGGTTTAACTAGAAAAAAATCAACAAAACTTACTCAAGCAGGTGAGCATGGTCAGCAATCACGCAAACCTTCAGAATATTCTTTAAGACTGGAAGAAAAGCAAAAGTTAAGATTTAATTATGGTCTGAGTGAAAGACAACTTTCAAAATATATTAAAGCAGCTAAAAAAGTTCCTGGTTCAACTGGTTTAATATTGTTACAAATTTTAGAAATGAGATTAGACAATATAATATTTCGTTTAGGACTTTCACCAACTATTCCAGCTGCAAGACAATTGGTCAACCATGGTCACATTCTTATTAATAACAAAAAAGTATCTATATGTAGCTATCAATGTAAACCAGGTGATACTATTCAAATACAAAATAAAAACTCATCACAAAATTTAGCAAAAAACCATTTAATTTTTCCTACTTTAGCAAGTATACCTAATCACTTAGAATTAGATACAAAAATGTTAAACGGAAAAGTAAATGCGATAGTCGAGCGTGAATGGGTTGCTTTACAAATGAATGAACTGTTAGTTGTAGAATATTACTCAAGAAAGTAATATTTAGTAATTTAATTAAGTATAGTGAATAATATCATTAACTAGTATTCTATTTTCTATTTAATAGAAAAACAAAAAATTTTTTACCAATTTACAGGCTGCCTACTTGTTAATGACCAAAAAATTCTCTGAGTAAGTATTTTAAGACCTAAAAGCTTATTAGAGAATATTCTTTTTATTTTATTTTGATTATTAACAAAATTATAATGTTTTATAAATTGATAAGATTCTTGAGAAGGAATAAATAAAATATTGTTTTCTTTGATTTCATTATTATATTCATGTGTTTTAATAAAATCTTCAAGATTATATATAATAACTTTAGGTTTATTTGGTATTTTATAATCTATTTGTTTTTGCTTAAATTTATGCCAAGCCTTTAATAAAGTTGCATAATTAGTAAATACAGCTTGATATTCAGTAATCTTATGATTTATATTAGATTTACAATTATAATAATAGTTTAATAAGCTCATTTTATTTGTTTTTCTGTTATACGCTCAAAAAGGTTCAATAATATATAAAGGT
>JASCIV010000148.1:0-38196 GCA_030374735.1 Gracilaria caudata
CCCCTCCTCTCTACACCTCACATACCGTCCCATTTCGCTCCCCCTTCCTCCTCTCCTCTTCTCTCCCCCCCTCCCTCCGCGCCGCACCCCTTCACGCTATAAACTTTCTCGCCTCGACATGGCTACCATGTCCGTTGACGTGCTGCGGGACACCCTCGCCGACCGCGAGGCAAAGCTCGACGTCGTGCGCAAGAAGGTAAAGCACGCCAAAGAACGCGCAGCACGTCCCAAACCAAAGTCCACCATCTCCAACATTCAGCAACGCTACCTCTCCGCCATCGCCGAAGACAAGGAGAAGGAGCTTCCGAAGGCACAAATACGCTCCTCCACCAACGCCGTCTCCTCGCTCGCTAGTCGCTGGAACCAAGGCATTGACGAGCGCAAGGTACAGAAGACAAGAGTCAGTGTACGTGGCGACGTCGGTGCCGCCAAGAAGAACTTCGCTCACAGCGATGTGCCATCCATGGCAAAAGCGGATGCAGGTCGTCCAAAGGACGTCGACCACGGTCCTGCCGAGATTGTCGTCGAAGACGGCTCTGACATCCCGAGCTGGGCAAAGAACCAGCGGAAGCTCGTCATCAAGAAAGAGAACGCCAGAAGCTCTGTTCATGTTGACGTCAAGGAGCTTAAGGGAAGTGTGCTCATGAACGCTGCCAGGGACGGCTCCGAGGCCGAGCGCACCAACAAAGTGGAGCACGTTGGAAATGTCAAGGCCGCATTGGCCATGTGGGGAAAGACCGCCGATGAGGATGCCAAAGTGCTTGCCAAGAAGAAGGAGGAAGAAGAGAAGCAAAGAGCACTGGAGGAGAAGCTGCGGAAAGAGCGTGAGGCCGAGGAGCTTGCAAAAGCCTACAAGGAAGCGGTTGAAGCTTTTGCTAAACTTAACCTCGCCGATATGAACGACGAGCCCAGCAAAGAGGTGGAGCTCATCGCCTTCTTGGAAAGGAAGATCGCTCTAGTTGAGCAGGAAATCAAAAAATTGGAGGACGAGCTCGCCGAATTGGAGGCCGCCGAGTGAAAGCACTTCTTTGCCCTTCACGCCATCGTTGCTCGGCACGCCTCGTCCCTCAGTGCGGAGTACATCTCGTCTCGGCTGCTTTCGCTTCTCCGTGTTATGGAATGCTTCCGATTCCACGCCGGATTTTCCACATCGCAGCTTTCATAATTAGAGTTATCATAGCTTCAGGTAGCGACTGCGCTTTGCCTTTCCATTCCATATCCCATCCATGTCACGCAAAGCTTAGACTGGTCTCTGCCAACTCCACGCAGCCACTACGGCTTACATAACTTGAACAAGAAGAGTTACTAATCGAAATCGAATGTGTTCCTTCGCACTCTCACAGTCATCCAAAATCAATTAGGTCCTCAAAGTTTGCCGCCTTTCCACTCTCATTCTTCTCCCCCTGTTGTTGCACAGTAGCAACCAGAACAGATGCTTGTTGTCTTTCAGATACCTTCGAGGACCGCGTTACATCTGAAAAATCTATTAGAGACGGCATTGTAGTCTGTCCTTGTTGGCTCACGGCGGACACTGGAGCCGGACTCTTCGGAACAGTCACGTTCTGACCCAATGAAAGGCCTAACACACTACTCTCGAACGAACCTCCCGGCCTTACAGCGGCAGTCCTTTGCGGAATAGCCGCAGTTGGGCTGCGAGCAGGAGGAGGAACGTCGTCAAAACCAGACATCGCCCATTCTGTGGTGCGCCCTTGTGAGGTCGACGTGAAAACTTTGTGCGGGGTCGAGCCCACCTTTGGCTTGCCAAAAGCGGAATCAAAGTCTGCCCAGCCGCTGTTGTCCATACCACTCGACTTTGCCTTGGGCTCTGAAACAGCACTAATAGGCTTCACGTGCTGACGCTCAGAAACAGACAACAGCTCATCAAAGTCTCCTAGCAGTGATTGCGGTAAGCGCTGTGCAGAAGCTGACACGGAGGTCTCATTGACAGGCAAAGCAGTTCCCGAATACTCAGGGTTGGTATTGACGCCAAAGTCAGCACAACGTCTCGCTCGGAGTTCGCTTCCAACGTCCATAACTTGTTGGTCGACTTGTCGGCCGAGAATTTGATTCACCTGCTCCAAAACCTGGAATGAATCAAAGCGGTGCGCGGGATCAACAACCAGCATATTCTTCAGCAGAGATACGAATTCAGGCGGATATGCTGATTGGGTAGGGACATTGACCAAGCCCTTTGTGATCTGTAATGACGAAGAGCCATCAAATGGTAGCGAACCAAACAAGAGCGCGTACCATATGCAACCCAAAGACCACACATCAGCACGTTCGCAGATGAGCTGTTCGGAGTACAAATCAACCAGTTCTGGTGCTCGATACATTGCTGTGCAGTTATTTGCAATGTCTTCTTCGACCGCCAGGATGTCGGCGCGTGATGCTGGACGCCATGTACGAGTAGTAGCACTGCCGAAATCACACAGCTTATAACAGCATTGTATTCGATCGTACAAGACGTTTTCCAACTTGACATCTCGAATGAATATAGCTGGTTGTTGTGAGTGCAAATGCACAATCGCCGCGGTTATATCCGCAAGTATGTTAAGTTTTCTTTGTGATGACAATTCAGAGCGAGACAGCAATTCTGGCAAAGTACCTCCATCAACCAGTTCAAACAACAGAAACGCATGTCCTTGGTGAAGGATGGCGTCGTAAAACTTGACAACGTTTGGATGTGATGGAAGTTGTCGAAGAAATTCAATTTCTCGATGGGCCTGACGGTTTGATTCTTCTTCTGCGCAAGACAAGCGCTTGACAGCGTACCTGGTGTTGCTGGAGACGCGCGAAGACACGGGAGTAGCAACATGAATAAACGAATATCCTCCTTCGGCAAACACAGAGCCGAGACGCAAAGGGATTCCAGCAATGGTCAAGGTAGTGTTCTTGAAGGCGGTGTGCGAGGCCGGGGCATTGGAGAACGCAGAGTCCATTCCCCGCTCCAGCGATTGCGCAGCCTTGAGGAGAGACTTAAACATGGTACACGGTATCAGCTGGGTGAATCCAAAGCGGTCACTGCCATTTGCGAGGGGTGAACAAGAAGCACGGCGATGCCGCTCGACGGTTTGCTGCGTGCACGGACGCAGCACGCTCGGCAAGCCACGGGAGGGAGTATCGAGAGCGGGAGCTGAGCCAATCGCACACGCGCCGGAACGTGGGCGCGATGCGCGTATCACTTCCGGCGGTACCGTCGTACTTTTGTAGGTCGCGCGGCTTAGAGCCGCGCTAAGCAAGTGGACGCGCCGGGCTTCGTTGGCCGGAGCGTTGTTTGACGGCTGCGAGACAACAGCTCACGCGACAACGCTACGTGGATACGCTGTGCACGCTGGCCACGGATGAAGAGCAGCGCGTGTTGTGCACACTTCACTTTCTCGCCAATCAACAACGAGCGCGAGCCTGCACACCATTGCTGTTTGGAGCGCTATCGGGAGGCGTATCTATGCCACAATGCACTGATTTAAATTTCCACTCGCATTGCTTTCGCCCACGTGGTGAACACGCCCTCCATGCAGTTCATGGCATGAACCCACACAGTTCTGCTTCGTGACGTTAACGTTGCTCTGTACCGTTCATTCTCCCCTCGCATGACTATTGTCTCAGCCCTCAGCTTCCTCTCTATCCCCTTCGCTGCTTTCCCTTTCTCCCGCCGCCGGCTAACTGTCTGACCTCCACCATTCGCGCGTTCATTCCGCATCCCCTCTCGCCTTACATGGCGGCGAAGCTTCGCTTCCGTACTCACTCGAAAGCGGGCAAGCTCTTCCTGCCGCTCAAACGTCCGCCCAGACTCTCTCCCCGCCTTCTCTCCTATGTCGCCCTTTTCTGTTTCCTCTCATGTCTGGCAGTCGCATTCCGTCAATTTAACTACCTCTACCATTTGACGCACCCGGATGTCGTGCCGGGCAGCCCGCACTCCCGATCCCAATCACGCGCCTCGTCATTCACCCCTCATGGAGTGGCAAGAATAGAAGAATCTGTTAACCTGTGGCGACATGAAGACCGCGATTGCCCGCCAGAAGAAAACCCTCCTCCGCAGTCTTTGTATGCCACTGGGTCCGAGCGATGCTTTGCGTTGGGCCTACCAGATGCCGTCAATAGGACTTTGCAGAAAGGTGACCCTGCTTCATTCTGGCAAATGAATAGTAGAGCACTGTGCTACTCCGCGCGTCCAATCTGTTTGTATGGCAGAAGCATGAGGAACTTGTTATCGTTTGAAGAGCGCGGAATGTCCAGGTGCCAAGTGCTTTCCGTAGAGCGCAATAAGCTGTACGAAGCATCTCAAGTCGGGCTCAACGAGTCGTGCGCAGCCTTTCGAAACCGTTTTGTTGCTAGCATGTATGGAAAGGAAGTGTTTTACTCGTATGAGCACTGGGAGGAGTACATCAAATCAAAGACATACAAGAATCCTAGACACCATGCTGTGGGCTGGCACTCCGATTTTGCAATCATCGTTCCCAAATACAACTGGTCCTACAACATCTGTCACTACAATCGCATATGGAATTTCATCATGTATGTTATTCGAAATCTTCATCTTTTTGTTCCGGATGCCGATGAGATCCAGCACATTGATGTTTTGTTCCGTTCCGGGTACAAGTACAATCAGCATTGGCATGTTGGAATACGAGAAAGCACGCTGCCGTACCTGGAAAAACAGGTTGGCAAGTCAATTAGCGTCTCGAAGATACGTTACGATTATTTACGTGACTATCAGTGCATTCGAAGGGGCATTCTGCTCGGAAAAGAAGCTAGAATCGATGCCTTTCCGTTTTTCAACGATACCGCAGTGTGGCGACCCGAAGAGCTTGTTACTGATACTCATTGGCCCGCAATTCCGCATGACTCGCTTTGGCTGCGCAACGCTGTACTCACCGAGAACGGTTTAGGTTCTCTCGCGACCTCTGTGGTAGACGGAGTCGAACAGTTTGATCATATTCGCATACCACCACGGAGATTAGGTTTTCTCGAGAGATCACCACGGTCAAAACGCCGACTCACACCAAGCGGCAAAATATGGTTGGAAAACACTTTGGAAGAGCTTTGTAAGAAGCACGGTATGGAGTATAAGCATATTCGTACGAGCGGCGCTATGACGTTTAAGGAACAAGTGAGCCAGTTGCAATCGATTGGACTGGCCGTTGGAATTCATGGAGCGAACATGGTGAATACTGTCTTCATGCCAGCAGCAGGTGCAATTTTCGAGATTTTCCCGTGGCGATATGTGCGATACTATTATGCGAGCGGAAGCAACTCTGGACTGAGATACAGTTTTCACGAACCGGAGCATGGGTTTCAGCGCAATTGTAGTTTCTCTGAGACAACTTGTTTCATGAAGTATCGAGAATCTGTCATTTATCTCACGGAAGCAGATCGAGAGGTGATTCACAAGCGACTTGAGAATGCTATCATGTACATTACTGACTTGCATCGAATGTTTCCGGAAGGTGTAATACCTTTGAGAAAAGAAGGAAACTTGTATCAATTTGGATAAGATGCGGAGCGCTACGCGAATAAGTTATTTGGATGCAAATCACTTGGGCGGTGGTGACGCATTATGAAAGTGTTAGAAGTATTGATTCCCCTGTAGAGAACGCATGAAGCAGCAGATAGAATCATGTGTAACCGTTTTAATTATTGGTGACTAACACAAATCCTTCTCTTGTGTACAAAGTATTGCAAACTATGAGCTACATGCTAGTCTCCGTAGGAGCTGTTTATTGCGGAATCTCGTGTATGATTGAACAATGCTCCGTGAAGGGCCTCTGCGGACCGTATTGAGGCGCAGCTCAATCGGAATTCATGCTCAAACTCTTTCGTTCAAGGTCGAAGGGAGTACTGGGATAACCGCCGTAGAACTTGGCAACCAACTGGAAAGGATTGTATCAAGTGTTTATGTGAAGTCTTGAAACCCTACGATCGAAGACATTGCGTGAGGCTTCCCCAATCATATATCGTCGTTTTATCCGGTACGGCGCAACATGTCCAGGGAGCAAGGGATCTGGTGTAACGTACGCACAGTATCCCGACTAGCAGAATTAGAATTACGTGTGTAATAAGGCGACCCGAATACGATGACCCCATGATGGGTGTGAATTACGAACGGCTTTGAGCGCACTTGGGGCGGCTGCGCATTTCGACGCGATATTCGCATGAACCTTCCTTTGATATGAGAATTAATTCATCTGGGAGTTGTGAAGTATGATAACATCTGTAAGACTGCAACGTGTTCTACAGAGAACTCTTTTATTCGTAGTTCTGAAGAGTTTTGCGAGGTCGGACAACTTACTGAACGCAGAAACAGGCGTTTGCTAGAAAGCTCGGGTAATCTCTGCAGTGACTCATTTTTGTTGACATTCTGCTAGTCTGGACAAGGGGCTCGGCATTGCAGGTCGTGAACGGGTTCGACTGCAAATTCCTCATCATCAACCGTCCTCATGCTCGCCGGTTGTTCGCTATATCCGGAGTACACACGTGACGTTTTTCTTCATATCGCAATCAGAATCACACATGGCCTATCTAGTCCGTGAGTTTTTGGCGTGAGTAAGATCGAAAAGATCATGTGTGAAGTACTGCATGCAGTACATTAAGGAAGCGATCTTATTGATACAACTGTCATGCACAAGAGATAGCTTTGTAGCAGAGTGTTCTCGTTTATCTTATTGAACAGTGTCGAGGTGGTAACATAAAGAACATTTGGAATGGATTCTGATCAGAATGCGGTTAGCGTGGCGTCGTAACCAAGCCTTGCAGGCTTGGTTACGACTTCGTTTGGTCAAGTTCCTCCTCTGATGTCGGTTGTGACTTATCAGAGACTCTAAAGAGTCTTGGCACGGTATGGAGAATCGTTTATGGCTGATAATTGGCAAAAGGGGTCGTTTCAAACGAGCTTGCAAATTTCTACAAATTCAAGTTTTGCTTGTTCATTGACAACAAACAGCTTTGCGTTGTGAAATCTAGCTGCAATCAATAAAGACTAGTCTGTATCCCTACGTGCTACTTCATACGAGAGCTACAACGCGAAGGGGTTGAACTTCAAACTTCGAAGTTACAGTTAGGATTCCTACGCTCCTGAATACAGATGTGGGGTTTTACGTGTAGATAATATCTACTATAGATATGTGCACAACTATGTTTGAGTCTTGGCCACTAATTTTTTCAAGGGGAAGCCAGGCTAGCGCCGCAAATTCTACGTCCCGTTTTTAAACTACAACAAATCATTATCATGCAGTTGAAAGAGAAACCAGTACCAATGGTACGACATGATGGTTATGAGACGTGAAACTCGTTCATGACGGAGAGAAGCGCAAATGAAGACATCGGATTGTATTAGATTCACAATTGGCGGGCGTGAAGCAACGCCCGTTTGGAAGTTGCACACCCGAACGGTATTAACTTATGAACAGCAACCACTCGCTAGTATTCATGTACGCTACAAGACACGCTCTCAGAGCTTTGGCAAGAAAGAACGGGCGTGTTGTTGTCACCAGCATGGAGTTGAAATCGCGTAAAAGCCACAACGGAGAGCTCTTTCTTTTTGGTCAACATCATGTTGATGGCGAGGCGCACAACACAAAGCAGCTTCTCGAAAGGACACAGAAAACAAAATGAGATATAGTACGCAGATTATGTTGAGCGCGCTTGCGGCTCTTTCACTGCTGATTGGCGCAGTAGCCAACCAAAATCCATGCCATGCAGACAAGACGTTACAAGGAGTGAACGTAACGTGCGGCGTTGTTGCTATCCCCCCAGGTCTGTGTTCAGCGTGCAAGCTGAAACCCATTCAACCGGGAGGTCATTTTCAGGATTGTACCTCCATATACGACGTTCGCTCTGATAGCTGTCGAGCAAAACTTGAAGAATATGTGAGACTCAACAAGCACTGCGACCCAGTTCGCGCGCAACAGGTGCCGAACATCATGACATCTGAAACGGCTAGACAAGGTATTGATTACTTCATGTACTCTATTTGTGAACAGTGTTGTGATTGTATCCCAAGAGGAACACACATCTCACAGTACGGATTTCGTGAGTCCATTGACAAACTTTTCAATGTGGCCAGGGGAAATTGTCCCGCACACGCCGTGTACGATGTTTGCAAAGTGTGGCCGAAAGTTCGCGCTGTGATTCGACCGGGACAGTCTAGAAAGATCAAGGCGCCTATGGTGTGCCCTCATCTGAAGACCTGGCTGCGGAACCCAGACAACTCCAACTGGCTGTACAGGAACCAGGTCAAGTATCACGCCGCGGTCGGAAGGTTTCTCAACTCGTTCGTAGATGTGAGTGAGTGTGGGGTACGACCTACGTGGGAGGCTTGCGTCAGATTGGAGACGATGCAGCGCAGACTTTGAGCCGGCAGCAAGGTAGGGTAACATCACTTCTTGGTTGACTCAAAAGTGTGCAGATAGATGATCTCGTTGGCGAACATCGACCACCCACCCACCGAAATGACGGGGTGGCAAGCTTCTCTTTGTTCATGTGTAACATTATCTAGTAAAGTGTAAACGTTGAAGTTACGTGAAGAGGATTTTCTTCGGAGGCACGGGGACAACAAATCAGCTGCAAACCGCCATGCATGCGCACGTGCGGTGACAGTCGCGCGGCATGCACGCGCAGCACATCTAACGGCGGGAGACTCCCGCGCCACCGTTCGAACTTCGAAACCGTCACCGTGCTGTCTCTGCAGACTGCAAGCCGCACGGTGAGCAATCGCACGATCGGCACCCAAGCCAGATGACGCGGCAGAGACGGCCACATGCGGCGTGGCTCGAAATAGACAAGGCTCTTGCGAATGATTCTGCGCCGCAAGCGCCTGGCCGCCGCCAAATTTGGGTGGGTGCAACCATTGTGCACGGCGAGAGACACAACTCGAGACCAGTGACAGTCATGACTGTTCACCGTAAATGTGGTTTTACCCGCGTCGTCAACCGCACAATGTTGGCCGCTGTTTCTTATGTTCGAGCGCGGCCAAGCGCGCCACGCAAGGAGGACACCTCAAATAAAATATCTTCCGGACCTCATTACGCTCACGCCGCACGATGTTCACTGCTGTTCCTCGACGCGAGTCGTTTCAAAAGTGGATACGCATGGCGCGCGTGCAAAGTTTCACTTGGTACTATCCGCGGTCACGGCTGACATACACAGAGCGCGCCGTCAACGCGCGTTAACTTTACAATCTGTTACTCCACACCTAAAAAAAAATCTAAGATGTCCAAACTGGACCATCGCTTGCAGCACATCTTCATAACGAACGCATGCGCGCTGGCACGACAAATCCCGCGCCATGCATCCATGAATAATGTTAAACTCGCAACTCGACTACACTCGCTTTTGCGCATGCTCCAACGCTACGCAGTTCTTCCATGTGTTGACGTAGCCACATGAATTGTCCCAGAAGAACCAGACGAGGAAGCGATTGATTTTCCAATCCATGTTCACGTACGACTTTGTGAGCCAGTTCTTCGACGCCGGCGAGAACTGCCACTTTGTGATCAGCGGACAAATCTTTGGCCAGTCCCAATGATCTTCTCCGCCAGGGTTCTTTGAGAAGCGAATGTTGGGCAGCACCGCACACACGTCGTAAAACGCGTGCGCAGGACAGTTACCGCGCTTGCTATTGAGCAGTTGGTTGTTGTTTGCTCGCCAGTTGTGTTGCTCTACCCTGGCACCAATAGGCACGCAATCGCAACACTCCTCGCATACAGAGTACACAAAGTAATCCAAACCTTTCTTGTTCCACGGGTCGTTGAAATTCTGCACCTGCTTGAGGCGAATGGGGTCGCAGTGCTTGTTCATGGCTGCGTAGTGTTTCAGCTTGGCTTGGCATGCGGGATCATCCAAGTCGTAGATGGCGGCGCAGTCATAGAAATGACCCGTGAACGGATTGAAAGGTTTGAGCTTACACGCGGAGCACATTCCGACGGGGAACTCCACCTTCTCGCAAGTTACGCCCTTTCCAAACACACTTTTCTTTCCATGACAAGGATTGATACCGCTTTTCGCCGAGGCGCAAGTCCAAAGCGCAAGCGCCGCTCCAAGAGCAATCGCGAATCTCATGGTGTTTGCGAATCTGTGTCGTCTCCAAACGCAACAACGCCGTCGAACCGCAACACGCTCGAACCACAACGCTCCGCCGCAGACGGAGGAGGGCTGCACCCCCGGAGTGGGCGGGCCTTAAGAGCGGCGAGCGGCGAGATGCTCAGCGTGCGGCGCGAGACAGCGTAGCCAGAACGCGCGCTGTGTGCCGCCGCGCGCGAGCGCGGCGAGGAGAAAGTGATGCGGTGTGAGCGAGCGGCGCTGCTCGTTGAGGTTTACAGCGCGCGTGCGCGGCGCGTGTGGCTCGCATGTGCCAAATGCGCCGCACGTGGACGACTGTGCGCGGAAAGCTGCTCGTTCTGAGCTGTCAAAACGTGGACACCGCTTGGGTTGTGTACGGTGAACACGAGAGCGACGGCGAGTGGGCGACATGTGTCATGTGCTCGTCGCTGACAGCTCAGCTGTGGGTGTCGCTTTGAAACACTTGGCCATCGAGACGTTAACGACATTCTTGGCTGCGAGCTGCGCCTTGGCGCGTGGCGCACTGCGCGCTGGGCGGCGTTTATTATGATCTTCGGCGCGATCTACGCGCTGGCGGCGCAGTGGGTGCCCTTTGGACGCAGCTGTAGCGCTGCGCATTGTTGTTGCTCCGCACGAAAGATACTCGCTTGGCTTGGTGCACGTTTCGTGGATTGAACATCGACAATCCATCACAACGCTCTTCATGGTATAGATAGAACTGGAAGAATGTAAGCACGCACCTGGGCGTTGCGCTGTCACTTTGTACCTTTCTACCGCTTGACAGCGTTGCGAGCGTCGCGCGTTGGGCGCGAGCCCTGGTCACGGACCGTGGCCAAGCGTCTGTGACGTTTTCTAAATGAAATTGCGACCGCGCTCCTCCTGCGGTAACCTACCCGTATTGTTTGCTTCTGCGGCAGAAAGTTCTGCCGCAGCCATGTCAATGATTGATCTCAAGTTCAAGTTCAAGTTCAAACAGTTGAGCTTGTGCCACGTGTTCACTTTTGCATGCGACAGCGTGAACACGTGGTGCACCTGTGTCACAGTTGGCTTTCAAGTCCGAGGTTGGCAGTACTGATGACTCACCAGTACCCTCATTGGCGCGGTGAAGAGTGTGCGCGTGGAGCGCAACGTTGTCGACGCACGCGTGCGCTCCAGGTTTCTCTTCGCTCGTCTCATAGCTGCGTACGCACACCATGTCCGCTTCGCGCTACGAGGTCCCGAAGACCCCGTACATCTCTCTCTCCGACAAGACCAGACGCAAAAATGACACTGTGTCCACCGTCGTTCACACCCGATACCCCACCCCGCGACGTCAGCCGCGCAACGCCAGGCCTCGTCGCCCCGCCAACAAGGAGCGCAATGAGCAACTGCCGCTTCGCTACATCACATCCGTGTCGGAATGCACCAACGCTGTGCACAAGCTCTCTTCGTTCAAGCGCGTCGCCGTTGATTGTGAGGGTGTCGCGCTGTCGAGAACCGGTCGTCTCTGTCTCCTGCAAATAGCCTCGCCTCATCATATATACGTGTTCGACCTTGTTTCTCGCGATGTCGCGCATGCGAAGATCATGTTTGAACAGGGCGGTCTCAAACAATTGCTAGAAAACCGCGATATACAGAAGGTCACGCACGACTGCCGACACGACTCCGATGCGCTTTACCATCAGTTCGGCGTCAAACTCGGCCCTGTCATTGACACTCAGGTCGTTTTCGCCGTCTTGCGAAAGGTTAGAGGCATGCCAGAAGGACTTCCAGTCAGCCTCAAGACCCTATTGAAGAAGTTTACTTCTGTAACTGAGGACGATCTCAACATGAAAAACGCAATCAAAACCAGCATGAGAGGTGATGATGACTTTTGGTACCGTCGTCCCTTATCTCAGCAGGCGCTTCATTATGCTCGTTTGGATGTTGAACACTTGCTCTCGGTAACCAACTTGCTCTCGAAATACATTCATTCGGCTGACAAGAGTGCGTGACGTGGCGAACTGTTCTAAACCAATCACAGTTCTACCTAACTGTATTTGGCGACGATGAGCACGGTCCGAGAAAAGCGCAACAGCAGTATGAACAAATGGCTCGCGTTGCCCGTCGTGAACGCCTTTCCGTCGATGCCGAAAAGCGAGTTTAAAAAGTGCACGCTGCAGACCCGCTACGAAACTTTGCCTTTGATCGTTCGTTAGTGGTTCAAGCCATGCATGGAAAGGGAGCGATGATACCTCGCTCTGAGAGCTTCATTTGGGCTACGTCACTCTTTCTATTTGATAATCTTCTGACTTTGTTGCTCGAGCACATAAGCCTTTGTTCGCGCACCCTCGCTCATGTTACGCTGACCTCCTCTGTGTGGTTCACCCCACACATATAGGTGGAACCACACATGTCATAATGACCATATTGCAGATCGTCAAACTCGCAGCGCGCGTAGTAAGCAGTAGCTCAAGACGTATTCCGTGGCGTCACTAGCAAGCTAACCCAATGCTGCATCATGCAAGCTGGAAGCGAAGATACGAGCGAAGCAAAGACGCCATCATTGCCACATTCTCGTCGTGAACTCGTTCTACAACTTGTGATGAAAACGCAGTGTCATGGTAGAGGATCGTTCGCGAGTGAGGGACGTTCTTCTATACATAAAACAGAAAAGACCCTGCGCAACATGGCTCTAAAGCCAAGTGCATGATAGGAACACTACTTTCATGGGACCAAGACGTTGGTGTACGTTATTTGCGTACCTAATCACTCGCTCGCTTTACGCTTTACCAATCAACACCTTCAAGACTGAGTATTGCTTCTCATCTCCAGGATAAGCGCTTCTGCAGAGCGTTTTGCTTTTAAAAGTCTCTTTTTACATGAACTAGGCTCACCAGAAACAAAGTTTGCCATTTATTCAGTCCCATGCGCGGGATCACTCCTTGGAACAGACCCATTGGCCCATGCTCTTTCACAACCATCCTCATAACTTGAGCCATGCCTATTGACGGTCGCCCTGGCCTGCATCTCATTCCGCTCTACTTCAAATGGATGATTCCAGCTTGACGAGGTACCCCAGTCACCCCACACAAACCTTCCTCTCCTTTTGTCAACTTTGCGCTTTCATCCCCGTATTTCCATCGACGCATGCGAATACGAACAAATTCTGTCAACCCCTGTCGTGACGCCCAGTTGGTTGCTTTCCGGAAGGCGATTGCACCTCAGCCAGGATAGAAACCCCGAATTCCATTCTTTGAATATGTCGGCTTTGTTAATTCCACCCCCGATATTGATCCGCCACCCGTAACAGCTGCGGTAACAAGATATATTCAGGGACCCATGAAAAACACTTGACAAACGCCTCTACCGACACCACCGAGCACAGCCGCTGCAAAGGGAGAAAGACCAGCAGCTGTTCCCGCATCCCGTAATGTCTCCTTTGCTACCATCAGCACAGCATCTTTTGTTGCGCCTTCGATCATCTTTGGATCAAATCCACGCCAAAAGGCGCCTATCTCATTCATTCCTCTGCCAGTCTAAGTGTATACATTCCTGAATGCTTGAATGGTCCATTCGTTACGAAAGCGTCCCATGCGCGTTTTCCACACCTCAAACGGGAGTCCTAACGTGGCGGCTTCCGCCATCTGCAGCAGCGCTCCATGGCGAAGGTCTTTAGCAGATTTCTTGCCGCTCGGTGCCATGATGACTAATGCGATCTATCTACTCTGCAGCTCTCGTTTCGAAGAGGGATGTGCATAGAAACGACAAGCGTTTGACAATTTATCGGATAAGGATCTGGAATGCATTCACCTCGACCATCAGCAATGTAACATAACAGCGCACCCTTGAGGCAGCGTATCATTATCCAGGGCAGGAGTTGCTTCATTTTGATGAATTGTTCCAATAACTGGGCCAAATTGACGTTGATCGGTATGGCTGCCTTTAAGGTTTCAACCTGAGTCTGACTTTTCACCGCCAACCCCATCCGATTCTGTCTCGGAGTGAGCAGAGAAAGAAAGTGGGGCATATCCGGAATGCTTTCCAGTAGATGGCTACCAACTTAGACTGCCCCGTGTTGAGAACATTGCAGAGGACGTCTCACGCATCGGTTATTCTTGCAATCAGCCAACCAGGACAGCCACCGCGAATTCTTGCTCCTAAGTTCGGATGCTATCTTACTTTTGCGTCAGTTGAAGATGCCGCCGAATCTGCTCGAATCTAGACCAGCACGTTACATCAAATGTACTGCATTCGTGAGATTAAACCGTGGACTCCTGCGTATGGCGTTATTGGGAAGCCGATCAGTCAATCAATGAGCCCTGCTTTGCACAATGCAGCAATGGCTGCGAGTGATATAAATGTCACCTTTGTGGTTGACAAAGTTGACAATCATTCCCCTGAATTCATTCGTGACATATGTGGTCTCGATGTTCAAGGCTTCCCAGGAACTAAGCTTGGTAAAGGGTCTGTAATGGAAGGGATGGACGATAAGGACGATATTGCTCGGAAGATGGGAGCGATGAATACTGTCGTGCGACAGGCAAATGACTCTCTTAAAGGCTACAATACCGACTGGGCTGCCGCCATATCCGCTGTTGAGGATCATTTGGAGGGCGGTGTGAATGGGAAGCGCGTAGTCTGTATTGGTGTTTGACGCAGTTTACAACCCTTTGGAAACCAAGCTGCTGAGTGACGCTAAGAACAACGGAGGCGCTACGATTTCTGGGCTTGAAATGTTTGTGCGACAGGCAGCCGGTCAGTTCAAGTTGTGGTTTCCGAACGCTACAGCGCCGGTCGATGTTATGGGGAGGGTTGTGTTGGACAGTCTAGGGGCCTGATAGGAGCAAGTCCTAGTAGCAGCGCTTCACCATGTGCTTTATCTGACGGAAAGCTTCGCTTTATCTGACGGAAAACTTCAGGCCATCCTTCACAAAACCAGACATTATGGATATATAAGCCGAGAAAACCTTTCCTCGGAAGCACGTTCTTTGTGGCAGGGCTGCAAAATACTGCCAGTAACGGAGCTGTGTTTCCGGAAACGTATTCGTCTTCTTTCACCCATTAGTAGTGTACTGGACACCAGAAAAAAGGGATGGACGAGAACCTGTAGTGGTAAGGGCGAAAAGCTTTGCAGACAGTCACGCCAAAAGATGCAGGCAATTGAGAGAAACAGTTCTCTTCGTTACAACTGAGACATATGAATTAGCGAACGCTACCCTTGGTTACACTCCAGGTATTTCTTTGGGCAGTGAGTGGAGTAGCAGTGAGTGGAGTAGACAGTAATGAAAAAATCAAGTTCTGTCCCAGTGACATTCGACATAACCTGACCGTGTTAGTACTACTTGGTAGACTGCAGATTGTGTTGATGGAGAGAATGGGTTTCTCGGGATCTTTGAGCTGTCGATGTTCTTGGGGACATTACAAAACGCCAACGTCAGTAATGTCAACACCTTAAAGCCATCTGAGAAGCTTTCTTCGAAGTCCGTCGACGTCCATCTTCAGATAATGCTTTTCGTATTGAAGAAGCCTGTTTAGAGCAGTGACTATTACTGGACGAAGTTCCGGTCTTCTCTCGAAAGGGTAATGAGAAAAACATAGACCCATTCTGATGGTTTCCAGATGCTCGCAGTGTTTCTCCATGAGGTCTATAAACTTTGGTAAGCGATCCAAAAACGAACGATCAATTACAACTGACGGGTATGAGCTTTCTGGATGGTTCGGTGCCGTTTGATTTCGCAGCCAAACCATCTTTAGATTCTTCACCATCTGCAGCAAACGCGGAATTGTTTTCGCAATGGAAAACGCGACAAACTCTCGGGATATCTCCAACGCATGTACCGAGTTCCGAGAACTAAAAAGGGGCTGCAAACACTTGCACAGCTTGCGGAAACCGTTCTCGTCCCTAGCATAGAGTCTGCACGACTGGGTCACAAAGTTCAGGTCGCCCGAATGCGGTACCAAGCCGTGGTCTTTGTGCGTTGATCAGCTGCTGCAAACTTATTCACTTCGGAAATGGAGGAGAGGTCCAGTCTGAGAACGCCGACGCCGCTGCTGAATCGCTGCAAATCATTGGGAGGGAGCAAGAAGTTTTGCAGATCACGTGCAGTAGGTGCCTGTATCTCCACTTGCAATTCCCGTTGAGGCTTCTGCACTCTGTGCATCACCAGAGACAAAACATGAGCAACTCGATCACAATCTGACCCACACTTCCTACCAAGCATTGCACGGAAGATGGGAAAGTAGTGAGAATCCGGTGAGTTTTTGTGGGGCTTAATTAGGAAATTGGTCCAACCCCCCCTAGATGAGTCCCCAAGCATGGTGGCTGCTGTCCTAATGCCTCCCAAGTTCCTGTCTTTGCTGTCGTACAAAACTTGACTGAAAATTGACGAAAAGGAATGTGTGGACATGTGAGAAGCGGGGACGCACTCGCCGGCGTCCGTGATGGTCAGGATGGTGCGCACGGTCACGGAAAGGTTGCGTTGACACTTGGATAGGAGAGGGTGTGCAGCGACATGGGGTTATGAGAGCGAAGAGAGATGAGGCTTGAGACGGTGCTAATAGAAGAGCGCGAGCGAACGAAGATGGCCGCGATTGTGGCACTGGCGTTTTTGCATGACGACGGAAGCAGAAACGCCATGAGCATCTGCAAGGACATCACATGGTCCTTATTTGGAGCAGTGGCCGAAACAATGCCGCGCAACATCCATATGAGCTGGATTGCGTCCATAATTCGGACTAGAGCACGGTTTTGTCCTGAAAATGATCATATTTCGATGGATTTAAATTAGATCTTCAATCTAGCTCATACCAGATCGCCAGACATTGTCAATATTTTGATGTGCAAAATATCTTTTGGATTTAATTAAGGCACAATTTCGGCCATATTCTGTCCAGAATCACTGTTCATAGGGTTGTCTCAGATTTTAGTGCAACTGCTCTTGTGAGAGAGCCCTATTTCTCTTCCCAAAAAGCTTCTAATGCATACGGTATGCGTCAGTTGTGATTATCATCGGAATATTTGGATCATAGTGGTATAGTACAAGTGTATTTCAAATTTCGGTTATGAGGTTCAGGATTGCGACACTTTGATGCCTCCCCTACTGAAATGTGGTCTTCCTACAAGAAAGGGTGAAAAGCTTGGGTAAAGAGAATTATTTGTGAATAAAATTCGATAATAATTCAGGGGTTCTAGAAATTCTTGCACCTCGGGCTAATTAGATGAATCTGAAAGAAAATTATTCTTTGGAATCTCCCAGTTGGTTATGGTTTTGATTTTGTGTTCTTCGGTAGATTCTCTCTCGTTGCCAACGACATGACAAGCTATTCGACTTTGATTGGTAGAAACTTCTATTTTAAAAGCTTTTCTTTCAGCCTATGCGAGCGAAGCCGGTCAAATACATGTCGGAAATGTTCAATGTGCTCCTTACATTTCTTGCTGTAAATCAGAATGTCGTCAAGATACGCCAGGGAAAAGCTTTCTTGATGGCGTTTTTGAGCACACCGTTTATAAGGCCCACAGATCTTTTTAAGATTATCCTCAAACCAAAAGCGGTACGAGGAATTTAAAAGTTCTCTATCTTCTTCTGAAGGCGATGAGTAGAAAACCTCTAAGAGTGAAATCGAGTGTATCCCTCTGAAATCGAATTTTGAAAGTGTTCTCGAGCCATAGGGTGGGTCAAGTATATCGTGCATTCACGGTGGGATAAGTAATCTTCGTCCAGGGGTTTTTCTGTGCTCAGTACTAGATATAGGATCTCAGACCTCCATCTTTCCTGGCAGCAGTCAGGATGGCTTCACCTCACGGGCTTGAACTCTGATGTTTGACTCTTTTTTCAATGAGGTCTTCGAGATGAATTGGTAGTTCTTTCAATTTTTTAAAGTACATTCGGTTGATTTCTTTTGTCCGTGGCGCTGCACCTGAAGTGAATTCGATTTGAAAATGTTTCCTTGTTTCCCGTAAGGAAGTAGATCTTTTGGTAACGTATCCCAGAGATGCTAACATTCTCTCAGAACGTGCTGTACTCTGGTCTCTTCAAAGTTTCATTCGTTGTTTTGTTGGGCGAACCACCACAACAAACATCCGTGGCTTTGTTCGGCTTCACTTCTTGATAGTTTTCTCAGATGTTGGCCTTAAGGAGTATGATCTTTGAGTTGTGACAAAATACGATTCACTTGGCCCTATGGTTGTTATAAACGTTGCACGTATGGAGCCAGGCGCTCTCTAGAATAACGTCATATGCACCTTAAGCGGAAAGAACGACGCGTTTTTTTCTCCCAGTTCCCCTTTTTGGAGACCTTTTCCTTCTTCATTGTTTTATGAGCATAGTAATGGAGCCGCTAGTCATTTCTGCCTCCTATCTGATGTAATGATAGCTATCTTCATACTATTGCACATGGATATTCACGAATAGAGATGTGAGAAAAAGCTGAGCAATTTTTGACCTTCGTTACGCTAAACATTAGATAAGAAGTTTACATCTTCCGTTCTTAGGGAGTTCTTCTTGAGTGTCCATGCTTATCTGCTTCTCGAATAAGTTCGTTGTAGATTGATGCATTCGATTTTTGAGGGTCGATGAAGCTCAATTAGGTTCGGTGGTCTTCCAGGGATTTGACGTGGCTGCAGGGCTTGAACCAATTGCCGGTTTCTCCGGGAGTTTTTTTGGGCAGCGCCGATCATTTCTCACATATTCAGGTTCCCAGGCAAAGCTGAAGCTTATTAAATTTTTCACTACTAAGTCATTCGATGCATAAGTTTTGCTAGATTTCAAATAGAATTTCAATTGAGCGTGCATGGGTTGTTTTCCCAATGTGTTGATTTTGATAAATCCCACCCGGATACGAATCGCACACACCACAGCCGTAGCCTTTGATCTTAATGTACCTTGCTCTCAACAAACGATTTTTCTCATGCGAGATAGCATTGACGTGATGGAGAGGTCTCAATATGCAAGGTTGTGTTACGTGATGTGAGACGCCTACCCGGCGACGATGACGACGAAGATATATTAGCGAACGGATGGAGTGGTAGAATCGCTCGTAGAGATCTTCTATTTAAATGCGACTCGATTCGCAGTGAGTTGCGGTAGTGGTGGAAGGCTGTGGCTCCGCTTCTGATTCTGCTTATTTCACCGGAGCAATGACTCAATTATGAGCAGCGGTATCCTGCTAGAGTCATTCGAATATCCTGGGTTTGAAGTCAGCTTCAATCTCATTGGATTGAGAAAGATGAGCTGGAATACGTGAGAAAAATATCTGAAAGCAAACGTTTAGAATTTCTTGTACTTTTCGCTTCATTTCTACCATCACAGTAACTATGCAGGTGCACCAACGTCTCACAATGCTTCTCATATCCAATGTGTCGCCATCAGTAATTACTGCATTGCTCGGCTTCCCTTCACTGCGCTTCTTGCTCACATTCTACATCCACGTCTCTCCTTTCCCTTCATAATCTAGTCTCTTCTCTCGCAGAAACCAATCTATGCTGCTCGAGGTTCTGAATCATTCTCCAGAGAATAATGAAGGAGTAAAAGGAAACGTTGAAGAAGCATTGAAACATGCGATTAATGGAGCACATGTCCTGCATTGTATCTGATTCAGAGCGCATTCCATCACTTCCATGTTCTGGAAGAGCGCATTCGTATCAAACTATGAAGGCCCTCAGCATCGGTTTAGAGGCCTCAGACTTTTTTCATCGCCAAAAAGCAACGTATACCTTCCAATAGATACAACAGATATTTTCTAAGCGAAAGTATGAGTTTCAGACGGGGCTCAGAGAAGTAATAGGATCTTTTTCCAAGAGTTCTCTTAGGAAAATTTGATTCAAAAATGGCGCACTTCATCTTGCGAAAAGCAGAAAATGGCGCAAAATTTTGTAACATGTCTCCTATAAATGGAGCACAAAAATTAGGCTTTAAACCATTTGAACGCCGTTCTCGAGTAGAACTAGGATAAACTGTACGCCATTTATCAAAGTGTTTACAAATGGCGTACAAATACAAAGCATATTTTGGGCTGGCGAAAAGGAGAAATACTTAGTTCAGCGCCACTTATAAACTATTTCTTAATACAGCCGCAAATGGCGAACAATATATTGCACATTTACTTGAAAATGGCGTCCAAATGGTTTATAAGCTAATTTTTGTGCTCTATTCATAGAGGACATGTTACAAAATTGTGTGCCATTCACTACTTTTTGCAAGATAGAGTGCGCCATTTGTGAATCAATTTTTGCTAGGGTTCCAGCATCTTGTTGCCACAAAATTTCTTTAGGATGCATATGAAGGAATAAAGACAAAGCTAGTTAACAAGAATTTAGTAGTCACGAGAGAGAAAGGAAAGCGTCGCCAAGAAAAGCACCAGAAAAATGGTGCATGCAGGGACTGGCCTCCCGCCATTTTGAAAGCACTCAAAGGAACAAGGCAGAAATGCTCCGCGTGATCAATGCTTGAGAAGGGAAGAATATGCTTCGTCGAAGCGCTGAAACAAATGCAAAGGTCAGTACTCTAGAACTGGAATCGTCTGCTGAAGATTCTGATCTGCGCAATTATGACCTTAATGTGATTACTCATTGGAAAATGAAGCGGCTCTCGCAACAATACGAATCGCGATGACAACAATCTGCTGAATCCCAACAAGAAGCGACTTAAGTCGGTAACGTCTCTCACTCTCGACTTGGTCGAGACATCTAATATTGAAAGCCAAATTCTTCAACCTTAAGTCGTACCTCGAGTTCGGTTTCATGTTCAGGTTCATGGCACGAGATAATGAAATACTCGATCGAGGATCGCAGGTCACTTTCAGAGACATCGAGCATATATAGCAGGAGCACTGTGTTTGACGATAATCAAGAACGCATCAGATGCAATGTGAAACTCAAAGAATATGTCGAGGCATGAAGAGATACTGAAATCAGTGCTCAACTTGTTAACTGACATGGGTCAGACAGTTCTGAAGACACAGTTTGAGAAGATGACGTAGAGAAATTCATGATGGTCAAGGAAAGAAAGCCTGCGGCCAAAAATCCATGAACTCAGATGCTCGCAACGAGATTAGCCCAAAAGTCACGTGGATCTCGTTGGGCCAAATCTCGAGGAAGTAAGAAGAGCCGAACACGAGCATCACGTGCGATTCCATTGGGTCCCAGTGGTAAGGTCCGAAATATCCGAAGAAGAAATCATTGAAGGCTCCTCTGTCAGAGTCTGAATCAAGTTGTATTCTCAGAAGTCCAAAAAATGTAACACATGACGTGTAAATTGGAGTCGTTTTCATTCTTTCCCGTCTTTCTTCCTTCTTAACACTCTTAAGAGATTCCCGCATTTTCTAAACTGCGAGGGGTGAAAAACATCTTTCCGAGATATTTTTGCTCCTCCGTGGGTACAAAGAAAATAGATCCAAATGCATATAGAGAACTGTTAGGTTAATAATCTGTTGGCTTGCATGCAGTAGTTCAGTAGCTTTTCTACACAGGTAGAGGTGCGCGAATAAGATAGAGTTTTATGTAACTCTGGTTCTCACTTTTTTCAACGAAGAATTCTGTAAATGACAAGGTCAGTTCCGATGAAGACTTGAACGACATTGATAGTCATCTGCCCTAGTATTTACTGGAAAGAAGATATCGTTCACACAACTCAACAGCTCCGTCATAATCCATTTCCCCGAGACTGCGACTTTTGCTTTTTAGTTCTTCTGTGTTCTCGGAATTTCAGTTTAGTATGCTACATTGCAAGTTAAGCAAAGAAAAGGCCGATAAACTGCAGAAGGTGCAGGTTGCTCTAGTTGGCCATCCGAAATTTTTTTTGGAAAAAGCAACTTCCTGGCATGAGATTTTTATGTCATTTAGTGCGATTTCGTAGTCTGTTCAAGGGCAATGAAAAGAGGATTTCCATCTCATGCTAGTTGAGAAGCTACTACAGCACTTCTCAGAAACTTTAATCCAAATTTAAATCAACGATTTTCGTTTTACCTCCATATATTTCCATGAGTTGGAGCTCTGAATCTCAATCTTGGCGTTTTGGCCTCCTTAGTACACTCCCTTCCCCCAAAGCGGTTTCTAGTCGCACTTCTCCCCGGGTTCTTCTCGCTGCACCTCCAAATGCGCTCCACTGTCCGCACCGTGCGCACCACCCTTCGATACCGCACCAACAACGACCCCCCCGGCCTCCTCTTCCTCCCACATCCACAATACCCTTCCCCTTTTCAATTACTTCTTGCCATTTCTGAAGACTACTCTCCGCGTCCATCTCCGCTCCGCTCTAACTTGCGCGTTTTCTCATCCTCTCCATCTCTTTTCGTCTTGGGCGTCACAGACGACCACTGTTCAGCGCGAAATCTCCCCCCAGCTCTCTCTGCAAATTATTCCAGCCCCGTCCAGCATACCTATCATCTCCACAAATAGCTGGGACACCCTTCCAACCTGTCCCAACTGCCTGTTCGACACAGCAACCCACTCCTTCAGATTAAAATTCTCCTCCAACAGATCCCGCAGTTTCCTTGCTACGCGATCCACTATCCCATCCACATGCAACGTTATTTCCATCTCCATCACCTTCAACGCACCTTGCAAGCTCGAGATCGCTTCTACAAACACGCGATATTCAGACGCACGCACGCAGTACAGCCTCACCAATGCCCACAACCTTATTTGCAATGAAAGCGTCCATTTCGTCCTTCACATCGTACCACATATTTCTCAACAGCGCTTTCATCTCGGAGCTAACTCCTGACCTGGCTCGCCCTCCCGCCACTGCCTCAAATCTCCTCGCCAATTCCGAGCTTGCTCAGGTGCACTGTATCCTTCCGTGGATTCGCACTACATTCTTCCTTCTCCCGAGTTGGGATTTCGGGTACCTTCTCCTCCTTCATCTTTATTATCACCAGAACCTCTTTCTCCTTCACATTTGACTTCAGAATTGCTCGAGATCAAAAACGGATTCTCCTGGCAACACACTCTCCGATACGGAAACCAATGGCCACCCTATGGCCCGCTAGCATGGCAAGTTTTACTGCCGTCAATTATCGCCACAGTTTTTTGTGCCATTTCTCCGCCGTATTTCTCATTTTCATGTACAAGTTTCGCCTCATTCCACCACATCACAAGAAATGCTCTAAACATTCTCACGACACCACACTTTTTTCCATACCCTGAACACCACCTTTCTCGATTAATCGCTTAGCACAACCGTTTTCCATGTTTATTAACAAGAACATATCACCTGGATTATATACCGCACCCAAAAGGGTTCCTTCGAGGTATATTACCTTTCATACCCAAAAGCTTTATAATCGTGGTAGGAGGAAATTTTTCTCATTAATGTAATCTCTACTACACTCTTCTACGTACTTTTATTTATGGAATCGAGGGTGTTGCCTCAAAGCCTTTCTGCCCAGTTTCCGACAAAATTAGGTTTTCAGTATATATATGTATTACACTTAATATGAAAACGACATACATCCTGCCAATTTGCAACATCTGTCCCACCTTTCTACCGTAATAGACTCATGTGAAGCGCAAATCACTGTTCCCCCCAGTCTAGTCCTTCAGTCTATAAATAGGGTTTACATTATCCCACAAAGTACCCTCAGAGAAGTCCATGATATCCCTGCTGAACTAATGAAAGTGCTGGACGAGGTCTGTATGGTAGGCAAAAGGCTTTCAAATCGAAACATTGTAAAAGAAGCTGTAATTCTGAACCAAATTTTTCATATTAGATTCGATATTGTTGGATTTGTAGAAAGCGTATTAGTGCTTGACCGAAGGAAGACCTTCCAGGGTATGTTCAACTTTCTCAGGCAACCTGCTTCCACTCGAATCTTTACTTTCACCTTGTTCCTTCTCTTCGGTTTCATAGATTTCTTTCTCAGGTTTTTCATTCTTGGGCCTCCCAAATCTCTTGGGCTTTTTTTCAAGAACTTTACTTCGATCCAATATTCAAAGTTTTCTTCACGTAATCATTATCAAGGGTGGAGTTCTTCGCCCAAACTTCGTATTTGGTACTTTGTAAAGCATGTATTTCACTACAACGGTGCAGTATTTTTGGAGTTGTCGAGCAAGAAGCAGGAAAATGCTATACAAAAGCTTTGGTTTCGTGAGAGAGTGTGTGTGAGTGCGGAGCGGTGGACTGTAAGAGAATATGGCCACTATACCACATGACTAGACTCTGTGCTGTGGTTACCTAGTTCAGAATTACTTTATTCATAAACATTCCGGCCCTATCCACCGCTTTTCAGTATTCGAATATCCATGCATGGTACACCACACAAGCCCTACATTTCTTGCGGCTTTCATCATTCTATCCCCCATTCTGTTGCTAATTAGGCAGAGAGCCACAGCAATCTGGCCATATAATGCATCTACAAATGCCGTCTTCTTGACCAAGAACTCACTGGCAGTACTATTCCCTTTCATATTCTCTTGCGGCTGCAACAACCAATGCTGTCGAAACCCATCTTCGTGCACTGTTTTTTCTATCCTAGGCACATCATCTTCCCCCTCAACATTGATAATTGAATTCTACCTAGTCCAGTTCCTTTGTTGGGAAAGGTTTTCTTTCGAGGCGAGGTTATTTTTGCAAGCATCCATTACGATCCGAGGAACGCCTATGTGGACCGCGACCCCCCTCTCGTTTTCTCCCTCTATCATACGCTCATCGTCCTGAAGCCTATTCTCGCTCTTTCTCATTGTTATCCAGCAATATTAATTAAAGTATTCGTACAAGAGTTTATTCTCGCCAAGAACAGGTTTTGCTCTCTGAACGGGCGGTGTTTGCTTCATTTTCATACACCGGAAACACAGATTGATTAACGAAAATCATCTTGAAGTCTGGTATTATGATTTTTTTCAGTACTACAACCAGAGAGTGCAATTAGTGTGCGGCACACTAATTCGTCTCTGTTCTCGTAACGCTAGTTTGGTGGTCAACAAAGGAGTATTGAGAATGAACGGGAAACCGGTGAAATTAATCAAAAGTGGAGGTTCAAATTTGTTAGTTTATTGGACAGCATAACTCGCAGTTAACTTCGCTTTTGCCATTTCAGATCGTCTTGAAACTATCCATGATGATCAAACTTAGTAGTTTAACCAATCTCGTTGGCTACCCTCCGTGGACGTGCCGTCAAAACAAAGAGGATTGGTCCTGGTAATAGAATGGTCGTTAACGACTGGTCCTGAGAATAGACACATAGCTGGCCGATTAAATACCTCGTCATATAGCTGAATAACAAAATCCCACACCTAAGTTCACAGTTCGATACTCCTCACTTGCCGCGTGTGGCGGCTCAGCATCACGTGTAATCCACACCACTCCCTGCGACGCACCCCCTTCTAATATCCGCTCACCATACTTGACGCACTTTTCACAGGACACCCTCCCCATAATCTACCCCTTTTCTCCCTCCACACCACGCTCTCAACCATGTCGCACTGACGTTTCAACGCTCGCTCCTTTTCCATCCGTAACATCGCTGCCCTTCAGAGGCTCCAAAACAAATGCCCACATCGATTCAACCCAACCAAGCGCTTCTTCTCTCCAGGCCGTGGCGCCACTCAATTTCCACCGCGCACAAAGCGCCACAAGTCCATGCCCCACATCCTCAACTTCTCCACTCCCTCAAACCGTCCCTCCGACAATGTCCCTCTCGATGAAGATGACTCTTACAAACAGGAGCAAGCCTCTCTCTCACTTCACACTGAAGATGACTTCCACATCGCCCAAAATTACATATCCTTCTCCCTCCCCTGTTCTCTTCCATGCACCCACCTCTCTCCTTCCCCGCTCTTCAACAATCAACATCTCGAACAAATCTTCCTTTACATTTTTTCCATCGCGTCCTTACTCGTTCACCGAAAGGCTGACGAACTCATCTTCCTTTTCAACGATCCCGACTTCTCGAAGTCCACTTTCCGTAATCGGCGAAGCAGTGCCTTCAACTTCAAGAAAACATCTTCAGAGAATGATTCAGCACGATCTGATTCACCCTCTTTACCATCTACGACTCACAATTCTCCGCAACCATCCAACCCTTCCGAAAGCGAGTAATCAACGTGCACATTTCAACCAAACCTTTTCTGGCTCTCCCGCACTCGCTCATCGCATGGGCTAAACACATGGAAAAGAAGTTGTCCCAGCTCTCAAATATGCAATCATGCATTCTTCCGACGACAACATTATCTGGCATCTCCCCCACACAACCGGTAACAATTCCTTTGTCTGCCTCATCCAAATCTACTCCGCAAGTCTTCCACTTTCCCAAAGTCTCAGCAACCACCTCCTACCGTCTCCACATTTCACCTCTCAACTTTACAGATTTATTCCACTGCCAGTGCATCACCGACAACACCACTCTTCTTGGTTATGTATCCACCTCCCTCTTACTCATCTCCTTATCCTCCGGCGCGGACCTTCTCCGGTAGACCTCCTCCAATGTTCCCCGCCACTTAAAAATGGAACAGATCCAGCTGGATATCCCCGACGTTCTCGATCCCATATTATCTTCCGGTATTGTCGGCTTCCCCTTTCGCGACGCACACGATTTGCTCTGTAACTGCGACCCGGTCATTGCCAGCTATTGTGCAGACATCCCGGATGCCAAAGATGTCTTCGCCATCTCGCATGGAACCCGTCCCCAACATCCATGACAGAGGTGCAATGTGCCGCGAACAAACTTAAATATCCATTCCAACACACACATTTCACGTACCGAAAACCAAACCCGAAGTGCACGCCATACTCAATCCGCACTTCTCCGCGAGTCAGAGCAAGCTCAGCTTCGACGCAAGCCTTGAGTCGCTCGAACCAAGAAAGAGCAAGCACTCGATACTCTCTATGCCCTTTTCATCGCAAAGTACGCACCCTTCTTCGATTCCTACCCCCTCTTCAATATTTCTTCTCTACTCTCTCCTTACTAAATCCTCTCTTTCGAACAACTCTATAACTTCTCTCTCGCAGCGTCCAAGCTCGTCAAAATCACCGCTATCGAACGTCTCCGATCCGAATCCTTTTTAACTCCGTCGGCACGTCCAACACACGGACAACCTTCAAATCCGTTCTTAATTCTATTCAAAAACACTCCAACACCTTCCTCGCCGCTATTGAAAGACAATCCACGGCCGCAGGACTCCACATCGAGTTCTTCAACTCCAACACCGGTTACACTCCAAATGCTTCTTCACCCGCGACGGCATCCATGGCATGCTGGAAGGTAAGGACTATCGTGCCCTCGACATGGTGCTCCCTTTATTTGACGCCTTTCTCGACCGCTGCTGCAACGATGTTGACACATCCCCCATCACCAGAGTTTTTTGTATGTACACTGACTTCCTTTTCAACGCAATTCGAACCAATTCAGTCCCGGAATGGACCGAGTCTCGCCTCACTGCAGTCGAAAAACTGATTCACTCATTCAAACGCACTGCAGTCGCCGTACTCGGCACCTATCATACCCCCATTCTCAGCATCATCAAGTTCCAATTTCTCGACCACATTGTTTAGGACATTCGAGGATACGGATGCCCCCACTTTGACGATGCAGGCATATACGAGCATGCTCACGTCCTCTTCAACTCACATTATCGAGAAACTTTCAAGCGCCGCGCCAGAGCCCAGGACGAAACCATCCGCATGTCTATGTCTTGCGAGGCCGGCGGTGTTCTGCCGCCGTGCCACGTGTGGAATTGTAGAGCCACGTCACAGGAACGCCCGCTGTGGTAAGTCCGGAAAACGTCCACACGTGTTAGGGCGGATGAATATGATAGCGGCCAGGGGTGGCAGTTCACTTCATCGCACCTTCCGATGAAACACCACTAAATAAAAAATTATTATTTTTTGACGGAAGTGGCGTTTCATCGGAAGTTGAGATGAAATAATTCTAGAATACGCAAACAGCAAGAATTTGCTGCGAAGAAGGCAGAACAATTGGTGCAAGCACGGCGACGAAAGGCTTGACAGCGAAAGATTCCGAAACCTGTGTAGAGAAGGATGAGGCACACGGCAAAGAATCTCTTTCCACCTGTGGTAAGGTTTCAGTAGAGACTCCAGTGAGTACGACAAAGAGAGGCACTGTGCCGGAATTTTGGAAACCGCTCGAAAATAGTTGAGTCTCAGTTGGAGTCGTCAGAGGAAGAAATTACTAAAACGCATCATACCCGAAGGGGTCCACAACGTGCCTCTGATGATGTTAATCCGTCAACTTCACGACAGACCAGAGCCAAAACTACTCCAACTCCTTCCGAAGAAGAGGCAGATAATGAACCATCTATCATCTATGGTAGGCGGTGAGATTGCTTGCGTGAAAAGCAAAGAATCCCAGAAACAGAAATATCCTTCCAGGAATGCATGTAGAGATGCGGGTGGCAGCGCTTCTTCTGTTTCCATTTCTCGTGGAAAACGTCAAAATTCGGCTGCCAAGAACACAGTATGTTCTACGAAAAAGGTCGAGCTTTGAAAGCTAAGACGGCCAAAAAGCAGACAAAGGCCAAGATATCGAGGACAATTTCTCTAGTGTTGGGCGAAGAAAAGGTTGATTTATCATCTATGGTTGAAACTGAGACGCAAGCGTTAAGAATGCAGCAAACAAAAGGCAAAAATTTCCTGCAACGGATGTTGGTGAAGATGTACTGGAAATTAGTACCCCTGTTTCCATTCCACGACGTCGCCAAACGTCGTCCGTAAAACATTCAGCCGGATCTAAGAGAAAATAACGCGCTTGGAACACCATTTCTGATGAGAAACAGGGGAATGAAGGCAGGCGCGGGAACCGAAGCCTCCCAAAGCGCTACAGACAGTGATTTTGTATTGGACTCAGACAGCATCATTCTTCACCAGTGTCCTGATCTCGACAGCAGAAGAACGAAAGAGTTACCTTTTCCACGTTTGTTGGGGTTTTAAGCAGGTTTTCCCAAAGTATTATCCAGTTCTTGCCTAAATTGTAGTGCATTCTCGACAAACTTTTCTCAGTGGTAAACTGCGTGCATATTATGCATGAAATATGCACTTAGCTTTCTTTCTTTTTCATACATGAAGCGCTCTCAAATGTACTAGACTTTCACAAAATGAACTAGCCTGTTAAAGTTTCCATTCCAATGGAATGGGAATCACCGAATCCGAGAGAACGGCACAAGCATATGACTAGTCTCATCCTCGAGAACCTTGGGAGTAGTAATGCTGGAGTTAAGTAGATTTTAACCTAATCGGAGTGAACTTAAAAGAGTAGAGAAGCACGGGTGTAAAAGATATCGGAAAAACTCTGGTTGGTAGCTACTTCGTAGAATTCAGAATGCAAGAAACTCCTATACGACTTCCTATTTCTCTGGAAAAGATGCCTGTTTCCTTCTATCTACCTCAAAACGCCACTTTGAAGCTCCAGCACATTGGCTTTTTAATCTCTGTGCTCCGCTCAACCTAACATTCCACCTGTCCATCCATCAAGTGGGATCTTGATTGGTTCTCCATAGCAGTAGTCTACAGTGTGAATATCGAGTTGGAGGTTTACGCAGTATTGGTGGCCCTTCCAAGTGGATTGCTGGAGGCACTTTGCCAAGTGAGACCAAGCTGATACTTTACTACTAATCTTAGTTAATGCTCTGTAGTTAATTTTATAATATTTTAGTCAACGAAGTGCAGCTCACCGTGCACCTCCACATGGCCACGTGGCTATAATGCAGCGAGGCCAGGGGGAGGGTGACGCTCACCTCATACAGGTTAGCCTGAAGACGTCGCCACAGCCTCGATAATAAAGTTAATTACCTCCTGGTTAAGTGTTTCCAACTAAGGTTTCTACAGTCGACCTTCTAGGATAACCAGTACCCTTCAGGTTTTACTAGCACGTTGTGCGCCTGCCACCACACCTATCAAGTGGTACAGGTGAGCCAGCTGGCTATCTTGCACCTCCCCGAGATCGGTACTTCTCTCACCTCTCGGGTATTCCTTTTACACCTTCTAGGTTGAGCCCTCCGAGTGCTCCCTAGCCAAGCGACCACCGAACACCATTCTGGTTGTAGCTCGCTGCTATTATACTACATTTTGGTCTCCCGACCTAGAAACTGTGGTCTACCAATCTGGTTTGAAGGTTTTGAAGGGAAGGAAGAGGAATCGTTTACCCGTAAGGTTTGCGAGGATCACTAAAAAGCGATTACGCTAGTCGTCAGTTTACCAATATGGAGAAGAAATCCGTACCTAGACGCACCTTGAGGGTAATGGGCTGAGAGAAGGGCGCAAGTTCCTCTTTGGCACCCGTGGATCCCATTCTGGAAAACCCGGAGGAGTTACTCTGCGAACGCATCTTTACGCTCCAGGCCGAAGGAGGGGAGCAGACGGCAGAGGTTGCCGCTCCCCTGGCTACGAGAGGCGCCACATATGACCAAACGGTAGCGTCCGCGGACGCCCCGGATACTAGAGTGGTTGTTCCAAAATTGAACGTTCGTTACATTACCGAAATGGTGGTGGGGCGAGCTGTGCACGAGCTCGCGGCCAACTACTAGCGTTGGTGTATCAATTTCTCGAGCAGAATGCCGGGGGTAACATTGACCAAATGGTGCAAGAGTCCTTACAGGAACATCGTCAGGAACGTTTGCAAGAGCTTCAAACCGCCTCAGTAAGTTCTCCCTCCGCGCGAGACAACCAAAAGGTGTTCACAGTAGAGGATAATCTCTACCCTAACCTTCCGCTCAACCAAATTGGTGAGAAGCCCATGGACCCGGTCCGGGTAATGGCAGACCCTCGTGGTGACGTGGGCCCGAACATTGTATATCTCCCGGACCCCATTGGTAGATCCGCAAGGGAACCAGGTGCTGGTGACTCCGATAGAAGTTGTGGTTCGTCGAGCTCAGAGGACGAGCGGCGACGAAGAACAAAAGATGAGAAGAAACCTAAAAAGGTGAAGAGAAAGGGTCATCGGTCGGACCCCGACTCCTCAGACTCAGATACCGAAACTGAATTCACGAGTGACGATGACCGTAAAGTTCGCGGAAACGCCGGAAGGATTCCCGACGTAAGAAGGAAAATTCAAGCCGTTAGGGTAAAGCCAAACGGTACAACTTGTCGGAGTCAGACTCCGACAGTGATATCGACCTACAAGTGATAAAACCGCTTAATTACCTTTTTACAAAGGCGGTTGACTAGACAACCTATAGGTTGAATAATCGATCTTCAGAAGATACCGAGGAGGTTGCGCAGAAGATCACTAAGAAGCCTAAGCGGCTTAGTTTCCAAAGGGGGGATACTACCTTTTCAGGTGAAGACCCCATCGCGATTATACACTTCCTGAGGAAGTTCAAAATCGCAGGTGACCAGAACGGTTTCTCAGAGAGCGCTGCCATGTGACTCTTCCAATACCACGTGAAAGGTCAAACCGCCACCCTAATACACAGTAGGATGGAAGGTAACATCATGGTGGTGGATGAAGAGAAGACGGATATGTTGACGACATACTCAGCAGTAGTCAACTGCCTCTTAGAGACGTATACTACCAATGAGGTGATCCAGGAGGCTTATGCAGAAGTCCTCGCATACCAGCAACGGGCAGGACAGACAAAAAGGAAATTCGCTAAGTCACTATTCGCGTTAGCGACCCGATGCGGTAATGTTTTTACCACCACAAGGTTGAAGTCGATGTTAGCCGACAACGTCGACGCGTCGATAAGGGCGCAGGTGAGGAATTACCTCGCATCTCACCAGAAGGCTGATTATGTCACCGTCCTCAGTACTGGGGCGGGACCCAATCTGGTGAATGGCAAACTCTTACCGAAACGGTTAATGCAGACGATACGGCCCTGTACGATCATCAACCCACTGGTGGACGCAAATAACCGACCGCTCTCGGTGCTCGGATATACCACCTTAATGGTTATCGTACAGAACATTAAGGTGCGCGTTTGCTTTATTTTGGTTAACCATCTAGCTACAGACTGTATCCTCGGAACTAGATTCATTGATTGCCACGTACGAGCGATATTCCCTCGCTCTCCCACAGTTATCTTCAATAACGGCCCGCGAGTGGCCATAATCGGCAACTATAATGGTAAGATAGCGACACCAACAACGGTGCCACTGTCTTCCTCAGAAAAACCTGTTGGTACAGATTCCAATAAGGTGCGCCTCGCGCAGCAGGTAAGTATCCCTGCTACGCACCAAATGGTTGTCAAAGTAACTTGTACCAGACCCGGGTTGATATCCATTCACAACTACACCAAGTTGGCAGAACGAAGAATGAACTTAACCTTAACCGCAAACGGAATCCTTAACAAATCTTTCAAGGTATACGTTAGCAATTTCAGCAACCACGCCGTCGAACAACCCAAGAACACCGTCTTCGGTACGGCCCTCCCGCCCCCGCACACATATTTACCATTACACCATCATGGTCTACATGCCCCGTGGACGTGGCGGCTAAGGAGGGGGGAGGAAGCACGAAAGACCGAGACCAAACGGTAAAGGAAAACGCCGAACCGGTCCCCAACACAGATATGAAAATGACGTTGGATTCTGTGAGGGATTGGAGAGAGGAAGTTAATATCGGCCTAGAAGGTAAACGGACTCGAAGCCGAGTCCTCTCTATGTTAGAAATGTTCGAAACCATGTGGTCGGGGCGCCTTGGCGAAATTAAGGCTCCCCAACACCACAATGATCTGGTGCTGGACGTTAAGCCCATACACCAGCAGCCATACCGAGCCCGTCCAAAATCCCGCGAGGTAGAAGTCGAGGAAGTAAGGAGGATGCTCCGTAAAGGTCTGATTGATCTTGCAAATGCAGAATGAGCAAGCCCCGAGGTGCTTGTGCAGAAACGCGGTGAAACCTGAATGTCTTTCTGTATTGATTACAGGAAGCTGAACGCCGTGATGGTGAGGGATTCATATCCCATACCAAGAATGGATGGGTGCATAGACTCTCTCGGAGATGCACAGATCTTCACCACTTTGGACGCCAACTGCCGATATTGGCAGATAGACATACCTGAGGAGGATAGGTACAAGACTGCGTTTACGTATCACGCAGGCCTATATAGGTTCTTGCAGATGCCCTTCGTGTTGCGCAATGCGCCGGCGACATTTCAGCGCGCTCTTGATATTATCCTATCGAAGGTGAAGTGGACTACCGCATTGGTTTATACAGATGACGTAGTCATCTACTCCAAGTCGGTGGAAGAGCATTACGATCACGTCCGCACGGTGCTAAAGCTGCTCATGGACGCGGGAGTCACTACCAAACTACGAAAGTGCCTGTTCTTTGACCAAAATGTGGAGTACATGGGCCATAACATTAGCCCAGTTCGACTAGAAGTAGCAGAACGGAACATCCGAGCGGTACAAGAAGCAAAGATTCCTCGCACACAGACGGACATCCGCTCCTTTAGAGGTTTATGTAATGTATACCGACGGTTCATAAAAGGGCTCGCGAAGATAGCGGCACCCTTGAACCGCCAACCACAGCAGAGACAACCTGCGAGGTTCGAGTATTTAGAAGATGATGAGATCGAGGCCTTTAAGAAGTTGAAAGCAGCCCTCCTGTCCCCACCAATTCTGGCGTTACCGAAAACGGGAAAACGATATATGTTAGACACAGATGCTTCTGAAGGACAGATCGGATGCTGCCTGATGCAGGAGCAAAACGAATCGCCCCTACCTATTCGTTATTGGACCGCCCGTTCTCGCAAACTGATCGTAACTACTCCGTTACCGAGAAGGAATGCCTCGCGGTGGTATGGAGTATGCTGATGCTTCGCCCCTACCTATATGGTGTTCGGTTCATCGTCAGAACTGACCATGACGCCTTAAGGTGGATTCTTGGTTTGGTAGATGCCTCTGGTAGGTTGGCGCGATGGCGCCTCCGGTTGTCGGAGTTCGACTACGAAGTACAGTACCGACCCGGTGTGAAGCATAAAGCAGCAGACGGCATGTCAAGGCTGAGCACGACAGGCCTAGACACCGAGCCGGTAGAGGATGATATCCCGTGCTTCATCATCCAGCTGGCCCGCCCAGAAGAACATGGGCAGCCAGAAACCATTATAGGTATATGGGACGACGAGGAGCTAATAATGAAACCGGAGGCAGTGATAATAGGAGCATTAGAGGAGGTGGATGATGCGCCGATTACTAAGGAAGAGTTTCTGCGAGAACAGGAGAAGGATTCGTACTGCAAGACCCTGATGAACCGAACTGGTATAAGAGGGTCTAAGTTTCTCCTAGACCACGAAGGTTACATTGTACGATGTTCGTCGTTGAACGGAGCCCTCCAGAGGGTTCTGTCAGACTCTCTCCGCCAAAAGGTGCTGTACTTATCCCATTCTTCTCACCTTTCAGGTCATCCTTGGGCCACCAGGTTATACTACACTCTAAGGAGGCAGTTCTACTGGCCACGTATGGCGCATGACGTATACACCTAAGTGGCTCGATGCGCCTTTTGTGTAAAGACCCAAGGTGTTGTTTGGAGGCATTGGAAGTATCTCAAGCTCTTCCCGGCAGCAAGACCCTTGGCGTTTGTCGAAATCGACATCCTGGACCCTTGCTGACCACCTCTGATGGTTATCGATTTGTCGTTGTCATCACCGATCGGTTTTTGAAGCTCACGCTTTCTACTCCTCTGAAGAATACCAAGGCTTCCGTGCTGGCGCAAGCTTTCCTGGAGAACTGGGTATACCCCTACGGGGCCCCGATGTACCTACTCACCGATAATGGTTCCAACTTGGCTTCCAAGTTCTTCGAAGCGGTGTGCTCCATGCTTGGTGTGAAACACTATTTCACAACCGCATACCACTTCCAAAACGAATGGTCAGGTGGAGTGGTTTAACAAGACCCTGGGGGCACGATTTCGGCACTACGTAGAGGAACACCAGACTGGTTGGGCAAGCTATGTGCAGCCCTTGACGTACGCATACAACCTACAGGTGCAGAGAACTACTCAGGCAACACCGTTCGACCTAGTTCTATCGCGTACACCTCAAGGTATTGTGTTACAAGCTGGCCCAGGGAACTATGGAGCCCCTGGTACCATGACGGCAGTGCAAGCGAAGCGGAACATACTTGCTAAGCTACATACGTCCTTAAAGGTGGCTACGGCGAAAATGACGGCAGCGCAGAAACGCTCCAAAGCCTACTACAACCGACAGGTGAAGCATGTTACGAAGGTGGAAGTTGGGGACTATGTCTCTGTTGACGCCCCACCCAATGAGTCACGGCCGACCACGGCAGAAGAGAAGGACGACTTTACCATTGATGGTGATATTCGATTTAAGCTCCTGCAGAAGGCTACAGGATCTAACAAGGTGATAGCAGCGAACGAACACACCTTGACGGTCTTAACGGATGGACTAAAGAATACCATATCGGTAGACTGGGTTACCGTCGATCCAACTCCCCGTTCCCACGCAGATGGGTCGGTTACGGAACCTGCCACGGCGCAGGAAGGTGACCACGTAACGATCCCCGGCACCGATACGGTAAATATGCGCACGAAAGCTCAGTCGCCGGAGATACCGGTCACAGCTGACCCCACAGGTCCCGCGGTACACGATTCCAAACTGTATCGATATACAGAGCACTAAAAACCATAATGGAGAAACGGACGACCACACATCCACGCCCACACCTCAGAAATTGGCCGTCGATACCATTGTTGGTCACCAACACACGCCCCAAAGGTTGAAATACCGCGTTCGGTGGTATAGATATACAGCGGAAGAAGACACATCTGAACCTCCTGGTCATCTTCCACGCAACTTCCGTCTACGGTATTGGGGTAGGCCTGGGAAAACGCCGCCCTCTGACGCCTAACAAGCGCGCTGCGGTGCATTGCGCTAAGGAGAGGGGTGGCAGGAGTCACTGTGTTGACCAAGCTGGTTCGGAAGTAGATAAGAAGAACACTCAGGAGAAGAGGACAAGACCAGGATTTGCTTTATTAAAGTGCATAAGAAATACTAACTAGGTGTGAAGGTGACATAGAGGAAGAGAGTAGGCCTTCTCGTACCGATCGATTAGCCAAGAAACGGTTCGTCATCCATGAAATCGGGCACAGGAAGGACGACAGGTCTGCTGCCAGGGCCGACGCCCCAACCAGGCTGGTTGGGCTCGCCTGGAGTCCCGCTAGCGGATCACGCCGACAAGTGTGGTGCAAAACCCTGGGACCCACTTGGGTGAAGGCTGGGAGGCAACGGGGGCAGCGAGAACGACACGATTGACGCTGGAGCCGGGGTGGTTGTGGTCGGAGCAGGCAGCGGAACATTACCCACAGGGTACCTGGCCAAGCTGCCCAGGAGGGGACCAACAGTGGTGTCGAGCAACGGATCTCCATTACTATTCGCGCTATCGACAATTGCACCCAAGTCGGTAACATGCTGCGTGACGGCCTGGTACATATCGGCCTGAAAGTGGTTGCGGAACGTCACAAAACGGTTGAGCGCGGCGACGTAGTCGTCGTGACGCGGGATGAGTTGCTCGAGAAGGGCCAGTGCTTCCTGCATATTCCGTGGATCGGGACGGTTGAGACGCGTGAAGCCTATGCGTTGGATACGCATCAGCGCGCCACTCAAGGCAGGAGCCGTTACCGGCTCGCAACCGCCAGCGGAAGGCGGGTTCCCCGACAACCGTTGCGATGAACCAGCGGTAGACGAATGAGGAACCGATTGCGGTACTTTTATCTTGGCGACACCGGAGAGGGAGCCGCCGGGTACAGAAGTAGCGCCGGTCGGGGTAGCCCCATCGGGTGTCTCCACGGCGTGCTCGAACCGTGGCATGGTTTCGCCCGCCGGCATCTCTCCCGAAAAGAAATTCTCGCCCGGAGTTGGCACCTTAAGGTTATCGAAGTCCCAGACTTCCCAGTTCTGTTCTTGACGTCACTTGCGGTTGAGGGACGCAGCGAGGTAGGCTTCGAGGTGCGCGACCGTGAAGGAGGTGCCATCCACGATATAAGAGGTACCAATACGGCGGATGAGCTCAACCACCGCGTGGGTTAACCAGAAAAGACAGCTGACGGGGGAAGAACCATAAGTGGTGATGTTTTGATGCGAACATCGACTGTCCCACGTTATACCGTCACGGATCGCTTGTAAGGCCAACATTTCACCAGGACGCCCCACTTCGCTAAAGCGATCGACCAAATGGTGTGGTAATAACCTTCGTTCCGCTGAACGAGGCTGCCAAACTATGCCAAGACTGGTGGAGTCGGTACACCTAACCATTGTGGTACTTCGTAACGGGCCCACCAGGGCGGTTGCACCACATACCAGTGACGGCGGCTGTCGTCGTTCTGCGAGTAGAACTCGAGGTTATGGAACCCATGCATGGTGCGGACGAAACTGGGGCGGTGGCGCATACGAGATTCGATTGCGGCATCCGCGCCCCACCGATCGCAGTCACACCAATGAATTCGGTCGTACGGCGTATCTAACGCCAGGATGTTGTCGCCTGTAGGCACCCAAGCGGCTCTTACCAATGCGGTGAATCACTTGAACTAGGTTATGGAAGTAATGGAACTCCTCATTACATCGAACATACGCCAAGTCGCTGGGGATAACCGGAGGGATGAAGTACCGAAACGGTGCGTGGCGCTTACGCTGAGCAAAGCACCCCTGCATCCCAGGGCGGGGTTGGTTTTCGCGATTCCGTACCGGTAGCGAGATGGGAACAGCGCCCATGCGGTGGCAGTCTCAACGGAGTCAAGTAGCGTAGTCCGTCCACAGAGGGTGCTTGTGCATGCTACCTATACCGGCTGAGTTCACCAAAATCGGCCACGAGTTGGTCTGGAGGATGTTAACGGGCACCTCGTTAGGTAAAGGCCCGAAGGGGCGGCCAGGAGTCTACGAAACCACCATAAGGTAAGGATCGAAGGTTGACGGACCACCTATCGGTACGCCGCCCGCTGGCGCCGCACCACTCGGTGTTCCCATAGACCCACCGTGGGACGGGTAAGAAGTCGGTACCGGAGCGGTGAGGGAGCGACCCCGCATGCGGCTGTGCGTGTTGGGCTTCGAAATGCCGCGGAAGCCCCGGCTCCCACGGGATCCACGAGAACCCCTACCACTCATGGTCGAGGTCTCTAACCGAGATGATGCGACGCGAAGAATCGGCTCGACGTCCAGGTCTATATACCCATCGGGGTTGCGCGAGCGGCCCGCCGATATGAACCCTTCGGGTGTTGCGTCCGCTGACGAACAGGCGTCCGCGCCCACGGCGGGCACAAACCGGACCGGTGT